>JXCR01087538.1:263061-273484 GCA_002079205.1 Phalaenopsis hybrid cultivar | reverse complement strand
ATATATATGTGTATAAGAGAGAGATATATATATATATATATATATATATATATATATATATATATATATATATATATATATATATATATATTTATATATATATATATATTTATATATATAGATATAGTTAAATAAAATAATTTTAGTAATATTAATACCCATGTTTATTCTAGGCTTTATTTTTGGAAGGGTTGAGGTCAAGTAAAATCCAATAACAATTAAATGGACATTGAGACTCCTCTTAAATTATAGTATTATTTTTTTCTCTTGTGAAATAGTTGTATGGACTGTTATTCATGGTTAATTAGTGCAATTAATTCCTCTATTCTTAAATTTTATAGGTCATTTCAGTATGAATGCTTCAGTCTCTCATTCTGAAAAGTCTTATGCATTATAGTATTAAATATGACATATTGAGGAATATGAAATTATGAATGATATGAACTACATAAACTGATTGAATGTGTATGCTTCACTATGATAGAGTTACATCTTTATGATATCAGCTGTGGAATGCTAAGGTACTCATGCACGTAAATGGAAAATGATATTGNAAATATGACATATTGAGGAATATGAAATTATGAATGATATGAACTACATAAACTGATTGAATGTGTATGCTTGACTATGATAGAGTTACATCTTTATGATACGAGTTGTGGAATGCTAAGGTACTCATGCACGTAAATGGAAAATGATATTCNATGAGTTAACATTCAGTGTCCCTGCACACAACTCTCTGAAGAATATACTCACTTTATCATGGGATCAAGCACAAGCTTCAACACCATGAAATGTAGTTGGCAAAAAGCACTAAAAAATATATGACAGTTGTGACTCTTCATGCCAAATACCTTATCCA
The DNA here is from genome assembly GCA_002079205.1 of Phalaenopsis hybrid cultivar. NCBI lineage: Eukaryota > Viridiplantae > Streptophyta > Magnoliopsida > Asparagales > Orchidaceae > Phalaenopsis > Phalaenopsis hybrid cultivar. The sequence goes on along the minus strand of JXCR01087538.1, from coordinate 272,619 downwards.
TTCCAAATTCAAAATAGTGGCCCAAATTTGAAACAAAGCCATTGGGAAACTTCAGAGAATTCACCCATTAAAAAATTATCCTCAGTTGATCTAGTGTAAGGAAATATGCAGCTTTAGGCTTTATTAATTAACCTCCATTTGTCTCTTAAGCTCTAAGGTCCTCCTTTTACAACACTCTTTAAGGTTAATTTTAGCGTTGACATTATCTTTTGTCTTATCATTGATATCCATCACAATGTTCAAGTTGTTATCAAAAAAATTTTCTCAATGTGCATAACATTTAGATTATGTCTAATCAGAGGAGTCTTCCCGTATAGAAGATCCTAGAATATACCTAGTTTTGTGTGACACTGAAATCAGGAGACGAGGTAAAGCTAGCTCTAGTATCTAGGTAATCTTCAGTATTTCACTAATCATCTACAATATTCTGACTCTAGTAAACCTAGGGGGTGGACTTGTCCTCTCAACCCTATTTTTTGATGAAGGCATCTCCATTCATTCTAAATTGGTGATCACAGTGAAGAAATCATTGGTGGCAGTCACGCCAGCTATTTTTTCTGTAAATACTTTTGACATATCCATGCAACAAGGAAAACCCAATTTTCTGATTGTGCACCAACCAGCTAGCATCACATAGGTATGAAAATCACTAATTGTCCACATATGAGTTGATCTCAGTTGAAAATTTTGTGACATAGCATTGCCATACATTAACACACCCGTCTCCCATAACATTTGAAGGACTTCAATCGAAGGCGGCAAGTAGATGTCAATTTTAACCTTTGGTTATGTGGATCTAGTATGATCAATGTTAGAATAAGAATGATAAAATCATGCACATATTGGTGGGTAAATTTTATGACCTATTGATCACTGACTAGCATGAGTACGGGGTTGCAGCTTGGCTGTATGGGGTGAAGCCATCCACACATAATCTTTATCTAGCATTTGTGCTTCAACCGTAGAATCATGGTAAGTAAGATCAAAATGTCTCCAGGCCTCATCATGTTACGAATGACTCATCAAGTTAACATCAATAGATTTAGTACTGTGCCAAGTCATGTATGGGGCTATGCGCATGGAAGCAAACAACCTCTAAAGCCGGGGTATGAGCAAAAAATAAAATAGATGCTTGTACGTAGTATTTTTTGAGATTTACTCTTTCATCCTCTTTTTTTAATATCTCCGCACCACAGAATTGACAAGTCATCTCGACTGTATCAGCCTTGTAATATATCATACACCCATCACAACAAAAATCTATCTTCTCACATTGTAACCCTAACTTTTAAACCAACTTTTTAGTCCTCTACAAATCATCTGACACTAAATTCTCTACAGGGTTGTCTATGTCAATAATGTTGTCATCTGATTGAATGCTTTTATAGGCAATTTAAAATTAGATTCTTGCTCACCACGTGTAGTTCATTAGAAATAATTAGATTTTAATCTCTTGTGGTAAGGATCCAACTTAACTTCTTTAGTTGACAAAAACACTTGATTATTGTGCTTCACACAAGAACACCGAGATGTACCCTCCGAACAATAAATGGGCAGTTAAGATGCCACCAACACAAATTCATCAACGTCATTCAAGAACTCACATGTTAGTCTGTTTTGTCATGGATATAATATGTTATACATCCAAGCTCTCAAATTATGAATATCCATGTGCAACATAGATCTAACTTTACAGATCAGTACATCTATTATGAAAATAAAAATTAGTGATTCATGAGAATTAATTCTAATCAAAGAAAATGACCCTGAGGACCTCTTTTAAGTAGTTTGATTTATCCCAAGATGTTGACACTACTTAGTTAACCATATATAAGATACTACTTTGGAGTGGTTTATTTTTTAAACAAGAGACCTGATGTATTCCTCCACTTCAACCAACCAACATAAATTCTACTAATAATAATCACATATATATCACCATCATTGTGAACAAGACTACATGCACTCCTCTAGCTTAACCAAGTTGAATTCTACTTATAGCATCCCCATCTATATCACCATCACTTGGAAAAATGAACCAAATCAATGCATGCATTCCTCCTCTTCAACCAGCCAACTCTAATGCTACTAATAACAATATCTCTATATCACCATCACTTTAACAATAAACANTATATATATATATATATATAGTTAAATAAAATAATTTTAAGTAATATTAACACCCATGTTGATTCTAGGCTTCACTTTTGGAAGGGTTGAGGTCAAGTTAAATCCAATAACAAATAAATGGACATCGAGACTCCTCTTAAATTATAGTATTATTTTTTTCTCTTGTAAAATAGTTGTATGGATTGCTATTCATGGTTAATTAGTGCAATTAATTGCTCTATTCTTAAATTTTATAGGTCATTTCAGTATAAATGCTTCAGTCTTTCATTCTGAAAAGTCTTATGCATTATAGTATTAAATATGACATATTGAGGAATATGAAATTATGAATGATATGAACTACATAAATTGATTGAATTTGTATGCTTGATTATGATCGGGTCACATCTTTATGATACCAGCTGTGTAATGCTGAGGTACTCATGCACGTGAACGGAAAATGAAATTGATATTAATGTCATAAATGATACTATTTTAGCGGTGTTTATGTGACAGTTGTACAAATAAAAAATGATATTGATATGTTATTGATATAGTAATATATACAAAATTTTATGAAAGGGTGTGATCGATCATCTTAATAAATAATCAAATATTTTTATAATGATTTATTAGAAATTTAGCTGGCATGCATATCATCTTTTTTTTTAATTATATTACTATAGTTTAGGATGTAAATATTCACTAACTTTGATTAGCTCATTATTATTTTAAACTAGTGTTCATGTTTAATTATTTTATTAAATAATGAATAATAAAAGAGGCAATGTTAATAGAAGGAGTGAATAACTNATTACTATAGTTTAGGAGTGTAAATAATCACAGACTTTGGTTAGCTCACTATTATTTTAAACTAATGTTTCACGTTTAATTATTTTATTAAAGAATGAATAATAAAAAAGACAATGTTAATAGAAGGGAGAATAAACTGACATAAGTTAAATTTATAATAATTTTAATTCATTTATTAGTGGCTCTTTCATTTACCTTTTTGAATCATTAATAATGATAGAAAAAAATAGAAAGTTTGATTTATGGTGTCTGACCATTTGTTCCCCTCTTGGTTAATTCTAAAGTGTGGGTCGAGTCATAACAAAATTGGTATCAAAGAATGTTTTTGGATTATTTAAGGTAATATTAATCAAAAAGCCAAGATGATAATTATAAGATAATTTTATAATAATTAACNATAATGATAGAAAAAAATAGAAAGTTTGATTTATGGTGTCTGACCATTTGTTCCCCTCTTGGTTAATTCTAAGGCGTGGGTCGAGTCATAACAAAATTGGTATCAAAGAATGTTTTTGGATTATTTAAGGTAATATTGATGAAAAAGCAAAGATGATAATTATAAGATAATTTTATAATAATTAAATTAAAAATTTTAAGCTGACACTAATTTAGTCATTATTTTAATTCAAGAAAATGGATATACTTTAGATTATCAAAAGAGGAAAGTCTAACTAGAAATGATAAAATACCACTTCTTATAAATATGATATGAATGTCCTAACCCAAATGATGTCGACCATGAGTCAACTGATTAAGAAGTCCATACCATAGTTTAGTGCGGGTGAGATTATTAATGCGGATAAACACTTAATGATATTTTAAGATCTACATCCATCTTTATTTAAAGAAACTGAACATCTTAATTAAAGTGGAGAATTAGTTGATGTGTTTAGACAAGATATTTGATAAAATAGCATGCACTGAAAATGAAGATTACAAGCTATATTTGTGATGGAAGGAGAAGTAGAAAGGCGATGACATGGGCAATAATAGGATTGACCTGGAGATGCACCCAACATGATAATAAGCTGGAAGAATTTAATGGAGAATTTCAGAGAGTGGTTTGCATTCCTACCCGCTTGAAGATAGATGCAAGAAAAATTCATGAAGTTGTTGTAAGAAGTTAAGTCAATTGTGCAATATGAAGCAAAGTTCACTACACTGCCAAGGTATGCCCCACAATGGATAATTACTACAAAAGAGAAGTTACAAATTTCTTTCTGGATTGAATGATTTGATCAGACAGTCGTTGGTGCATTGAGTATTGACGGTTACTTAATATTGATAGAGTTGGGCAGATGACCAAAAAAAATATGTTGAGATTTTCATGCATATTTTATACTAATAATGATGATATTGCATTTTAAAGAAGATATTTTTGATGTTTTGTTGCAGGTATGTTGAATTATGGTCATTGGAGCAAAAAGATGCAAAATGAACGAATTTGGAGCAAAAAGGACCACATGTTATGATTTGAACTAGGGCGCCGACGGTGAGCCCAACGGCGCTGACGATGGGTTTTTCTCGATAGTCCAGAATCAAATATTCTAAAAGGCTGCCAATGGTGCCATCGAGCCCGCCGACGGCGAGAACGACAGTTCTCTTAACAGGTGCATTGAATGTGGACAATTTTGTAAGGGACGCTTCTTGGAAAACTCTTCGACAACTTCAAGAGAAACATTTGGGTGGAAAAAAGTGGAGCCCCAAAGTGAGAGCTCCGAAGTGAGAGCCGGTATCCTCCCAGCCTAGCCGCAGATTCAGTAACCAAGCATAGGATTAGTCAATGTTCTTTATGCCTGGACCAAAGGGTAAAGAATAAGTATGCTCTTATTTGACACAATACAATTTGAACTAATTTGCTTTATCCATTCACTTTATTTTCTTGATAAGATGAAGGATGCTTTCATATATATTGAATTTCACATTAGAAACATTATTAGTTGAATTACTTAATTAAGAGTTTGCTAAAATTATGTATTTATTTCAATTGTCTATTAGTGACAAATAAGCAATTTGAACTATATTGTTGTGATTAACTATTGATTTTTTAAATTCCAGTCCGTAGCCTCTAGTATTACTTTATGTGGGATCGATAACTAGGACTCCATTAGAGCTCTGTATTACTTGAGCANAATATGTATGCTCCTATTTGGCACAATATAATTTGAACTAATTCACTATAATTTCTTGACAAGGAGAATGATGCTTTCTGATATATTGAATATCACATTAAAAACTTTATTAGTATAATTAGTTATTTAAGAGTTATTAAGAAAATTACATATTTATTTCAATTGCCTATTAGTGACAGATAAGCAAATTGAATTTTGTTGTAGCGATTAAAGTATTGCTTTTCTAAAGTCTTAGTTCGTAGTCCTAATATTACTCCCTGTAGGATCGATATCTAGGACTCCATTAGAGCCCTATATTACTTGAGCTATACGTAAACTTGCGTTGATAAGTGTGACTTTACAATTATTGAATGTTTTATACATACACCTTTATCAAATCTATAATTGTTATTAAGTTTTTGTACAGTTGCTGAGGAGTTAAATCATTTAGGAGCAGTATTAATTACTTATATTTTTAAGAATATATAAAGTCANTCCCTGTGGGATCGATATCTAGGACTCCATTAGAGCCCTATATTACTTGAGCTATATGTATACTTGCATTGATAGGTGTGACTTTACAACTATTAAATGTTTTATACATACACCTTTATCAAATCAATAACTGTTATTAAGTTTTGGTACAGTTGCTGAGGAATTAAATCATTTAGAAGCAGCATTAATTACTTATATTTTTAAGAATATATAAAGTTGCGGTCATATATCGTGTATCCTACCTCCCTGATGGCTCACTTGTTATTTGATATACACACAATTCTGGTTGTGAAGGCAGGTCACCTACAAAATGATGTATTTGGTGGCCTTACTCAAAATAATAGGAGAAATTTATCATCTTCTGCAACATATACGCTTCAAAGATTGATCCCTCATGATGTGCTTTTTCCTTAAGCNAGTTGCGGTCATATATCGTGTATCCTACCTCCCTGATGGCTCACTTGTTATTTGATATACACACAATTCTGGCTGTGTAGGCAGGTCACCTATAAAATGATGTATTTGATGGCATTACTCAAAATAATAGGAGAAAGTTATCATCTCTACAACATATACGCTTCAAAGATTGATCCCTCATGATGTGCTTTTTCCTTAAGAATTTTTTTATTTTATTAAAAATTTGCAACAGAGATATTTTAAATTTAATATGGTGGTCGTTTAGTGTGAAATAATTCTACTTGCAATGTATGCGTCAGGAAGACATACCTTTAAAAAAGATACATCCATCTGTACTGCACTAACCCCCTAACATTGTATAGACAACCGCTCCATAGCGTTAAAGAAATCAGGAAAAAATAATTGCTCAAGCTTAAATAGTAATGGGGGAAAACTCGNCATACCTTTAAAAAAGATACATCCATCTGTACTGCACTAACCCCCTAACATTGTATAGACAACCGCTCCATATAGTTAAAGAAATCAGGAAAAAATAATTGGTCAAGCTTAAATAGTAATGGGGGAAAACTCACATCAAGATGTCTCAATGAGTTAACATTCAGTGTCCCTGCACACAACTCTCTGAAGAATATACTCACTTTATCATGGGATCAAGCACGAGCTTCAAAACCATGAAATGCAGTTGGTAAAAAGCACTAAAAAATATATGACAGTTGTTACTCTTCATGCCAAATACCTTATCCATTCAAAATTCAAAATAGTTGCCCAAATTTGAAACGCAGCCATTGGGAAACTTCAGAGAATTCACCCATTAAAAAATTATCCTCCGTTGATCTAGTGTAAGGCAATATGCAGCTTTGGGCTTTATTAATTAACCTCCATTTGTCTCTTAAGCTTTAAGGTCCTCCTTTTACAGCACTCTTTAAAGTTAATTTTAGCGTTCACATTATCTTTTGTCTTATCATTGATATCCATCACAATGTTCAAGTTGTTATCAAAAAAATTTTTCTCAATGTGCATAACATTTAGATTATGTCTAATCAGAGGAGTCTTCCCGTACAGAAGATCCTAGAATATACCTAATTTTGTGTGACACTGAAATCAGGAGACGAAGTAAAGCTAACTCTAGTATCTAGGTAATCTTCAGTACTTCACTGATCATCTGCAATATTCTGACTCTAGTAAACTTGGGGGGTGGACTTGACCTCTCAACCCTGTTTTTTGATGAAGGCATCTCCATTCATTCTAAATTGGTGATCACAGTGAAGAAATCGTTGGTGGCAGTCACGCCAGCTATTTTTTCTACCATGTTTCAAAGTAAATACTTTTGACATAACCATGCAATAAGGAAAAACCAATTTTCCGACTGTGCACCAACCAGCTAGCATTACATATGTATGGAAATCACTAATTGCCCACATATGAGCCGATCTCAGTTGAAAATTTTGTGACGTAGCATTGCCATACATTAACACACCCGTCTCCCATAACATTTGAAGGACTTCAATCAAAAGCTGTAAGTAGATGTCAATTTTAACCTTTGGTTATGTGGATCTAGTATGATCAATGTTAGAATAAGAATGATAAAATCATGCACATATTGGTGGGTAAATTTTATGACCTATTGATCACTGACTAGCATGAGTACGGGGTTGCAGCTTGGCTATATGGGGTGAAGCCATCCACACATAATCTAGATCTAGCATTTGTGCTTCAACCGTAAAATCATGGTAAGTAAGATAAAAAGGTCTGCAGGCCTCACCATGTTACGAATGGCTCATCAAGTTAACATCAATAGATTTAGTACTGTGCCAAGTCATGTATGGGGCTATGCGCATGGAAGCAAACAACCTCTAATGCCGGGGTATGAGCAAAAAATAAAAGAGATGCTTGTACGTAGTATTTTTTGAGATTTACTCTTTCATCCTCTTTTTGTTAATATCTCCGCACCACAGAATCGATAAGTCATCTCGACTGTCTCAGCCTTGTAATATATCATACACCCATCACAACAAAAATCTATCTTCTCACATTGTAACCCTAACTTTTAAACCAACTTTTTAGTCCTCTACAAATCATCTGACACTAAATTCTCTACAGGGTTGTCTATGTCAATAATGTTGTCATCTGATTGAATGCTTTTATAGGCAATTTAAAATTAGATTCTTGCTCACCACGTGCAGTTCGTTAGAAATAATTAGATTTTAATCTCTTGTGGTAAGGATCTAACTTAACTTCTTTAGTTGACAAAACCACTTGATTATTGTGCTTCACACAAGGACACCGATATGTACCCTCCGAACAATAAATGGGCAGTTATGATGCCACCAACACAAATTCATCAACGCCATTCAAGAACTCACAAGTTAGTCCNCGAAAAGAACCAAAATGTGAAGAATTGAACTAGGGCGCCGACGACGCCATCGACCCCGCCGACGACGAGATTTTCTTAAGACTCCCAAATTAATTCATTAAGAAGGTCCGCCGACGGCGCCCTCGAGGCCGTCGACGGCGAGCTCGGCTGTTATGTCCAATTAGGCTTTGGATGAGGACAAATTTTGAAGGTATGCTTAAGCAACTTTTGGAAAAACTCATCCACATCTTTAAAGAGAAGACTTTGGCCGAAAATAATAGGCAGGTGGCTCTAAATTGAAGTGTGAAAAAAGTGTAGAGAGTCTAAATTGTGAGAAATTCTTCGAGAGATTGTAAGAGTAGAGATTTCTTCCTCCTTGCCGCTTCGAAGAGGAATTCTGTGTGTTGTAAAGAAAGGAAGAGATTTAAAGGAACTTCAAGTAGATTTCTTGGGGAGAAATTACAAATAAGTTTTTTTATTGTTATAGTTTGCATGACTTTGATTTTATATATGAATTCCGAGTTTTATTGTGTTTTTCCCATGAGATCTGAGTAGTTTCCTCTGTCTTTCTCCTTATCTTGAGATTTGTGAAATGGTGATTTAAATTGGTTGAACCACAAAAATGTTAAAGAAATTGTGATGATCTTTTCACTTCGATCTTAATTTACTTTCAATCTGGCCAATTGATTTGTTAAAAAATGTTGAGTTTTCTAACTAAAGTGAAGATTACATCCACGATTCAGGGAGGTCAAAGCCCTTGATATGGTTGAGTTTTACAACTAAAGTGAAGATTACATCCAAGATTCAAGGAGGTCAAAGCCCTTGGAAATTGGGTGCAAATAAATATAGTTTTACAACTAAGGTGAAGATTACATCCAAGATTTAGGGAGGTCAAAGTCCTTGAAAGTTAGGTGCAAATAAATAGGGAAATAAAAATTATCGGGCGTAGAATTGGAGATTTTAGAGTGACAAGGTGAGCAAATTAAATAGGGAAATAAAATTATCGGGCGTAGAATTGGAGATTTTAGAGTGACAAACTAAAATCTAAATAGGGAAATAAAATTATCGGGCATAGAATTGGAGATTTTAGAGTGACAGACTAAAATCCTCACTTCGGTTTTATCGTTTGGGTGTTGAAGTGTAGATGTTAGCCCTCAGGAGAGGGGAACGTGGGAGCTCCGAAGTGAGAGCTGGTATCTTCCCAGACAAGCCGCAGATTCAGTAAACAAGCGTAGGATTAGTCAATGTTCTTTATGC
>JXCR01087538.1:249736-262353 GCA_002079205.1 Phalaenopsis hybrid cultivar | reverse complement strand
TATATATATATATATATATAAAGTAATGTCAGCTTTCTCTAGGGTTTTCTCTGGCGATCGTGCGGGCGATAATGGCATTTTTGTTCCTTCGCTTACTTTATGGTAAGATCTTCCCTTTTCTTCGTTTTGTTTCTGCATCTTTTAGCTTTAAAGATGGTTATTAACCTCACTTTTGGTTGAGGTTTAGTTTTCCTCTTTAGTAGCCTAGGATCTAGCTATAGGTCATTACTATTGACTATTCCTAGAAAACTAGAAAGGGAACCCTCACCATTAGAAATTCTAAACTCCTCTTTACTCAACTTGAAGTTCCACATATTGGTCCTAACCTCTAGCACTTTGTAGGTGGGATCAATATGGGGGAACTCAATGAGAGTTCCCATAGGACTGTTTACCCTTAGGGTTGACTCTGGGTGTTGGTCTAGAGCTTAGACACTCACACAAGCACCTCACTCATAATCACTCAATACCCTAAACCCAAAATTCCATGACTTTGATCCCTTAATCCTTTAGGAGACTCGTGTAGATGGTCCCTTAAACCCTCTGGCCTTAGGCTAGGGTTTAGCTAAGACCAGTACATAGAGGACCCAAATGGGATTTTCATTGGTCTATAGCTCATTTATGGTGGTTGGCACCCCAATTCTACCAAGAATACCCAACTTGACATTTTTGCCCCTGAACTCCCCCTAAATTACCTAAGTACCCTTGAAACCCTAAATTTGGTCAAAATTCTCAAATTTACCCAAAATACCCAAATTTGTTCAAAAATCATTTTAAACCTTTTCAAAACATCCAAATTACCCAAAATCACCAAAAAATTGCCAAATTACCAAAATGCCCCTCCTAGCCCAAAATTCCGAAAATTCAAAAAAATCCCAAAAATTCCCAAAACCTTCCAAATATTCCCAATTTTATTTTTCTCAACTACCACACGACTCAATTTGACCAATTTGACCAAAACCCCAAATTGCTTTTAAAGGCCCAATTTCCCTAAATTAACTTCAAACGTTCATCAATTTGGTCCAATATTCCCCCTATTTCAATTCTAAACTCAAATTCTCCTTCCATATGACCAATATAAACCAAATCCAAGCTCAATTGGCCTATGCTTTGAGCCCAATTTTTATCTAAGTCAAAACCCCAATTTTGGCACTATGACTTGGTTCCACCAAATTGAACCCCGTGGCCTACTCCGTTGGTTTCAATTTGAATCCTAAACTCTTCAAAACATTCCTAAACATCAAAATTGACCTTCAATTAGCCTTGGTGAAGCCTCAATTTCATTTAATTTTAACTTAAATCTAAAAATCCCCAAATTTTCCCCAAATTGGCTATGTCCCCAATTCCACCAAATTCAATGCGTTAGCCCCAAAATTGGCACCCAATTCATCTTGAAAACTCTTCATGACATTCCTATTGACCATTATTAACAATAAATTTGGACTTAGCCCAAGCCTAGCTCAATCTAGACCCGTCTAGCCCAACATGCCCAAATTGATCAAAATTCCAAAATCCCTCAAATTGAACTCCCAATTGAACTCAGTATCACTTCAATTTTTCATCAAAAAAGTTCATTATAATCATCTACACAATTTTGATCAATCAATTGGGATCAAGGTCATGGCTAGCCTAATCCCACTTTAAGCCAAATTGACCTACATGTACCCCANAGCTCAATCTAGACCCGTCTAGCCCAACATGCCCAAATTGATCAAAATTCCAAAATCCCTCAAATTGAACTCTCAATTGAACTCAATATCACTTCAATTTTTCACCAAAAAAGTTCATTATAATCATCTACACAATGTTGATCAATCAATTGGGATCAAGGTCATGGCTAGCCTAATCCCACTTTAAGCCAAATTGACCTACAAATACCCCATCACCAAAAATTGACCCAATCAAGCGAAATTGACCAACCAAAGACCACCACAGCCAAATTTTAAACCTTAGTGACCAAAATAAACCCCATGGAACCACCCAATTGAGCCATGGACCAAATGATCCCTAAATCAATGGATTTGCTTTCAAAATTGCTTAAGCCTAAGGGATTTTTGCCAAAATTAATAACCTGCCCAAATAAATTGTTGTGACATATTCCCCTGGCTCACCTGACCTCCTGGCCACCTCCCCTAGCCTTGCCGGCCGACCTATTCACCGAAAAATGGCCAAATCGAGAACCACCCCCATGGAATCAAACCCAATTCAAACCTAGAGGCCACCTCATCCCATTTTAAATTTAACGCCTCTCCGCCCTCCACCTAAGCAAACGTTTTCACTCCTAAATTGGCCATGGTAGCCACTNAATAAACCCCATGGAACCACCCAATTGAGCCATGGACCAAATGATCCCTAAATCAATGGATTTGCTTTCAAATTTGCTTAAGCCTAAGGGATTTTTGCCAAAATTAAGAACCTGCCCAAATAAATTGCTGTGACATATTCCCCTGGCTCACCTGACCTCTTGGCCACCTCCCCTAGCCTTGCCGGCCGACCTATTCACAGGAAAATGGCCAAATCGAGAGTCACCCCCATGGAATCAAACCCAATTCAAACCTAGAGTCCACCTCATCCCATTTTAAATTTAACGCCTCTCCGCCCTCCACCTAAGCAAACATTTTCACTCCCAAATTGGCCATGGTAGCCACCCTAAGCCAATTTTATAAAACCTCACCTCCATGGCCAAAAGAGGGGGTGATGAAATTTTCTCAAGGAGATCCTTCAAAATCACTCCCTCAGCTTCCTTAAGACCTCCACAGTGCAACCCAACTACCCCATTGCCCTAAATCCCCTTGTTGAAGCTCAATTTTTGGGCTTCAAACCTTGTAAGAGACAGGATAGAGCTCTCCACACCTCTACACTCCATCAAAATTAAATTAAACTCACCCACACCATCACCACAGTGAACTACTACAAAGCCTCATCAAATTACCCTCACACAAAGCCTCTACACTAGACTTTGATCAAAACCCAAATTCGGCTTTGATCGAATTTGGGCCTAGACCTTTCACCACGACCAAAGGCTCAATACCTAGCCTCCTTGGACCTTCACAAATGTGCAGAGCATCTCTGATTGAAGCCTCACTTCTCGGAGAAAAGGTATTAAACTTCCCCTCTTTCAGAGCTTATTTTGATTCTTTATTTGATTAGGCTTAGTTTAACGACATTTTTATTGTATGGATGTGTTCTTCTCACTCAGACGAGTCCATAGGATCAAACCCCATGAGATTTGGTTGATTTTAGAGGGAGAACTTAAGGTTTTAGTGTGAACGATTCTCGGGTTAGACTATTTAGGGATGATGATGGGGAGCCGTCCGATCATGATTTTATCTCATCAACAGACGAGAACTAGCCTGACAGCGCCTTCTTACATGAAACATGGGTCGAGTCAGCGCTGAGGTAGATGGCAGTGCCAAACCAAAGGACGTCGCGTGGAGCTTCAAAGCTGTCGTAGGTTGACGCGACGCCGCGCGTTCAATTAGATAAATAGGGTATTTTCTGATTTAAATAAATAGCCCTAACTTCAAAATGCATATCTTGGTGTAGAAAAATCACAAAAATAAAATAAAAATACCTTTTTGCTCAGTGAACAGAGAAAAATAATGTGGAAATGGTTTGAAGTTCATTTGATGCATTTTTTATTTTTAATTAACTCAATACTGTTCTGAGTCTTTTAATTCTCCATGCATGTAGACATTGCACCATGGCTTGAAATTTTGGCATGTTGTTGCCTCTATCTTCGAGAACATTCTCTGATTTTTCCGAAGTCAGAGAAGATCTCTAGATAGAGATCCATATTTTTGAAGTTTATGTCTATTATTTGCATAAATTAATCATAATAATTAACATGTTGCTTAAAAAATTCCAAGAAAATTTTGGAAGGTTTGCCATGACTAGAGAAACCTTTGGAAAATGTTTCATGAGTCAAGTCATTAAAAATGCACTTAATTTTCACAAACCATAAAACACAAAAAAAATCAATTTCGGGAAACATAAACAACTAAATGACTTGATTTTAACTCTCCACTGTAATTTGAAGTTCCGAAAACTCTCCATAAAAATTTCAAAATATTTAGAGCTCATTTGATAACTCAAATTAATTTTCTATGTTAAGCGTCATTTTTAACACTAAAATTATTTTTAATAATGAAAATATAACTAAAAAAATTGTAAAAATTGGTTTTGGGGGTTCTCTGTGATCAGAGGAATTTTATAAAAATAAAATGATAATTAAAATAAAAACTTCATTTTTAGCCTATTTTAAATATTTAAATAATTAAAAAAAAGATAAAAATCACAAAAATAACAAAATTTATGGAAATGTTCTAAATTTTTTCCAAAGCACTTAGGAACAATTGGAATATTTTTTCTAATTTTCTAAGCGAAGAGATTGAATTTTGAAGCTTAAAATATCTTTTAAAGGCTAAAAATGGATTTTCAATAAAATAATTCTAACAATTCAAATAAAAATAAAAAATGAAATGTGAAATTTATTTCTTTGGGTTCCTTTACCTTAGAGAGATTTAATAAAAATGTCAAACTTAATTTTCCATATTTAAAATATTTTATAGTTAATAAATGCTCCAAAAATTAAAATAATTCTAGTAATTCAAATATAACTCAATAAATCATGAAATTTGGTCCCAATAGTTCCCCGGTCTAATTCTATCTCCAATAAAAATTTCAAGGGATTAGGCTTTGCCGTGGTCAAGTTATGGATTTTTCTTTAAAAAATCTTATTTTTTGCATAAAAAAATATATAAATTAAATTAAATTTTAAAAAATCATATTCTCTCCTCTGATGTCTTAATTGACTCATGAGTGAGGTGGAATAAAAATTCTAAAGTGATTTGAATTAAATTTGACAAATTATGAAGTGATAGAGCCTTAAGGGCAAAAGTGTAATTTTGGAAATTTGGCCTTAATAAACATTTAGGCTTAATTCAAGAAAGGAAAATGGGTAACCTTTGATTCTAATCAACATATCTAGATGATTGAAACATAGGGGATTAATTGGTAGAAACCAATATCACTTTTATTAATTAAAGGATCACTTTGTAACTTCCTTAAGTTATCAAACTTTGGGAGTCTATCAAATTAAATGATCTTAGACTTAGGGGTATGGTTTTGGGTGTTAATAACTCACCAATTTAATACCCCTATTTAGTGATTCAAATTACTTTTAAAAATTTTGATAAGGAATCGTCATCATCTAAAATTTCAATCTCTTTCAAACTATAACTAAGACATCTATCAAAAGTTTGAAGGGCTTAGTGGTGACCTAAGCTAAATCAAATCTGATTAAATGAGGATTAGAAAAGTAAACATAATTAAAAGTGAACTTTAAAACACTATAAGACCAAATTAAAAAGTTGGCTAAGTGCCTTGATAGCATTAACTTGCCCCTTTAAGGGTCTTCACCCACATAATTCTCGAATTAAATTATAAGTGATAATTTCCCTAATCTTAGGGATAATTAAAACATCAATGTTCACTGAGAATGAAAGGTATTCATAGGATGAGTTATTAAGCAACATAATAAGTCTAAATGAGGTTGAGACTTTTCACTGGGCAGTGAGAGGAAAGCATGGACCTGCTTCTTTTTCCAAATCTGTTGGATACCTCGGAGGTCTACTAAACTTAATATGTTTTGCTTAACAAAAATCATCCTTAACCAAGTCAACAAGGACCCACCAAAATATGACCTAGGGTTAGGTACATCATTAAAATCTTATTTTTTTGCTTTACATAAAATGCCATCACATGCATTTTGAGTGTTAGGTGGTTGAACGAGAAGACTCGCCAGGTACGCTTTTTATAGTTTATAGTGTCGTCTTTCTTGTACTTTCATACTGTACTTTTTATGCTTACAAAACTTGCATGCTAAACAATAATGTCACCCTGCATGAAAACCAAAACAGCTAGGATAGCCACAAAACTAAAACCAAAACCAAAACTAAAATCAACAAAGATAAAATTCACCTCCACAACATTCAAAATATAAAACAACTCAAAACTTAATCACAAACATCACAAAAAATTACAATTACAACTAAATTAAAACGTCTCTATCGGATGATCGGGAATCCATCAGGAGAGGTAACTTATGGTTGCTAACAAGGCTTCCCACGGTCTAAATGAAAGTATGAAACTCATTAAGTTGAGTTTAATAAATTCATTTGGACTAATTGAATCTAATAGAAAATAGTGGTGCTGGAACGAGGGAAATGTAGGATCATAACCGGTGTCGAACCCAGTTTTGAGCTAAACCAAAAACCCAATTTTGGCCTTATGAGTTGGTTCCACTAAATTGAACTCATAGTCCACTCAATTGGCCACAATTTTTGTTGAAAAACCTTCATAACATCCCCATACATCAAAATTGACCTTCAATTGGCCTTGGTGAGACCTCAATTTCATTTAATTTCAACCTAAGTTCACAAGCCCCAAATTTGCCCCAACTTGGCCATGTCTCAAAATCTCACCAAATTGAGGGCTTTAGCCCCAAAATTTCCACTCTATCCCTTCATGAAAAATATTCAAAACATCTACCTTGGTTATGTGGACCATTAAATTTGGATTAGACCAAGGCTAGCCCAACCTAGACCCATGTCTAACCCAACATGCCCAAATTGGCCAAATTTCAAAAATCCTTCAAATATACCCTCCAATTGAACTCAAAATCACTTCAACCCTTCACCAAAAATCTTTATTACAATCATCTACACAATTTTGATCAATAAATTGGACCAATTGACATAGATAGCCTAGTCCAAACCAAAGTTTTGGTCATTTTGACCTGGATTGGACCCATGACCTAATGTGACCAACTTGGATCAAATGTGATCAAATTGGCTCCACCTCAGCCAAACCTAGGACTCTTAAGACTGACCCAAACCCACATAATCCAACCTAATTGAGTTATGGACAAAGCGATCTCCAAATTGAGGTATCTCCTTCTATTTTTGGCCAAAGCATATATTGCCTTGTCCATGACTTTCCCCAAGTCCATGGAATCATCTTAATGGCCTGGCTCACTGGCTCACCTGCATCACCTGACCTCAGGCCCAGCTCCTCTGTCCTTGCCGGCAGGCCTACTCGCCAGAAAAACACTAGGTCAAGAGCACCCAACTTGATTTAAAATCAAATTAAACCTTACTGATGTGTCCCACTGCCATTGGTCACTTAGGATCTTCCTCTCCTCACCAAGATAACTAATCTCAACCATTAACTTGCTCTGAGAGTGGCCATGACCACGGCTACTTAAACAACCATCCCCCACAGCCAAGAAGAGAGCTGAAATCAACCTTAGCAAAACCCTACCCATTTCATTCCAAATCATTCTTCCAACATCCCTAACCTTAGCTCCACCAATTTCCAGCTCTAACACCCTCTCTTTGAGCTCAATTTCAGAGCTCATTTTCAAGCGCAAAAATAGGACACTCTCTCAAACTGAATCAATCTCTAAATTGATTGCTCCATGAGCTTCCCAAAATCAAAAGAGAAAGTTTTCCCATAAAATCCCCATCCCACAGTCACTCTAACCTAGCTCTAAACCGAACCTGCATCACCCATTGGAGGAGCTCTGAATCAGACCCAAGCTAGGATGAAATTGGTGCTTCCAGGAGGCTTGCAAGACCCCACTAAACCTTTCACAAGAATCCAATTGAGGCTAAACCTCTTGGACAGAGGTATAAACCATTTTTCCCAAAATCCAAGCTCGATTTGGGACATTATGAAGCAAACTTATAATTCATGCTTGATCAACCAAATAGATGTGCTCGTCTAGGTTAGATGAACGTTTAGAAACAAATTTCATGTAATTTCATTGAGAATCTAGGAAGAAATTAGGGTTAGAAAACCTACGATTACGGGTTTAAACTAGACAGGGATGAAGACCATAGCCCGTTGGATAGCGCGTGTACTGAATGAGCAGCTTTGATGCGTTCAGACGACATGACGGTTCATGAATGCACCATCAAACCAAATAGCGTGAGCGAATCAGAGGAGGTCGCGTGGCCCGCTTCGATGTCGTCGTATGATGACTCATTTAAGTGAGAAATTAGGGCATTTTCTCATTAAATTAAATCAGTGAACTTCAAAAATTCATATCTTGGTGTAGAAAAATCATAAAAATAAAATAAAAATACCCTCTTACTCAGTGAATATAGGAGAACAATGTGGAAATGGTTTGGAGTCCATTTGATCCATGTTTTATTTTTAATTAATTAAAGACTGATTTAAATGTTTTGATTGTCCATGTATGTAAAAATATCACCATGGCTTGAAATTTTAGTGCATTGTTGCCTATATCTTAGGGAACATCCTCTAATTTTTCCAAAGTCAGAGGAGGTCCCTAGACAGAGAATCATAATTTTCAAGTTTAGGAGCATTATTTGCTTAAAATAATCATGGAAATTAGCATGTTGCTTAGAAAAATATTGACAAATTTTGGAAGGTTTATGATGACTAGAGAGCATTTTGAAAAATTTTTCATGAGCCAAGTCATTAAAAATACACTTAATTTTTACAACCCCTAAATCACTAAAATAATTAATTTCAAAAAATACAAACAAGAAAATGACTTGATTTTTTATCTCCACTATTTTTTAGGATCCAGAAAACTCACCATAAAAATTTCAAAGAATTTTGAGGTCATTTGATAACTTAAGTTGATTTTTTAAGATAAATAACATTTTTGGCACTTAAATGATTTTTAAAAATCAAAATATAACTCAAAAATTTATAAAAATTTATTTTTTGAGTTCTCTGTAATTAGGGGTATTTTTTAAAAATAAAATGGTATTTAAAATAAAAACTTGATTTTAACCTATTTTAAATATTTAAATAAATAAAAATACATAAAAATCACAAAAATAATAAAATTCATGAAAATCTTCTAAATTGGTTCCTAAAAACTTAGGAATGATTAGAATATTTTTCCTGATTTTCTAAATAAAGAAACTGAATTTCAAAGCTTAAAAATAATTTTAAAGGCTAAAATGGGTTTTCACGAAGAATAATTCCAATAAATCAATAAAACTTAGAAAAATATAAAATTTTCTCCTCTGCGTTCTCTGACCTTAGGAAGATTTTTCCAAAATATATAACTTAATTTTTCCCCTTTTAAAATATTTTATATTTAAAAAATGCTTCATAACTTAAAATAATTCTTGAAATTCAAATAAAAACTAAAAAATCATGGAAATTGGTATGAAGGCTTCTATGGTCTAGGTATACCTCCACTAAAAATTTCAAAGGAATAGCATTTACCTTGGTTAAGTTAGGAATTTTCTTTGAGAAATCCTATTTTTGCATGAAAATTATTATATAAATTAAATTAAATTTTGAAAAATCACATTTTCTCCTCTGATGTCTTAATTAACCCATAAATGAGGTAGGATAAAAATTTTAAAGTCATTTGAATTGAATTTGATAAATTATGAAGTGTTAGAACATTAAGGGCAAATGTGTAATTTTGGAAATTTAGCCTTAATTAACAATTAGGCTTAATTCAAGGAGGCAAATGGGTAACCTCTTATCTTAATTTGGATGTTTGAAATGCAAGGGGTTAATTGGTAGAAACCAACTTTACTTTAGAAAAGATAAGTTAATAAATTTCTAAATTATTAAAATTTGGGAGTTTATTAAAATAAAATGAGTGATCTTAATCAGTTTATTTGGATGTTTGAAAAACAAAGGGGTTAATTGGTAGAAACCAACCTCACTTTTTTAATTAATAAGTTAATAAATTTCTAAATTATTAAAATTTGGAAGTTTATTAAAATAAAATGAACCCATAACTTAGGGGTGTGACTTTTGAATTCAATAATTAATCAATTTAATACCCCTATTTTGATTTTTAAATAAAATTCAAATCATGAATTATTACCACCTAAAGCTTAATCTTTTCAAAACTAATTAAGACACTCACTTAGGTCTTAAGGGCTTAGTAGTGACTTAGGCTAAATCAAGTTCCATTTAAATAAGGATTAGAAAAGTAAACATCATTTAAATTTAAAACATCTTTCAAACACTACAAGCCCAATTAGGACCAACATTTGGTTAAGTGTTCCAATAACACTAACTTGCCTCTTTAAAGGTCTTCACCCACATAATCTTCCAAATTAAATTGCAGATGATAATTACCCTATGTTTAGGGATAATTGATACATAAAATAATTGTTGAGCACTAAGGGAATTTTCATGATGAATTATTAAGCAAAATAATAAGTTTAAAAGAACTCGGGATTTTCCATCAGGCAGCAAGAGAGTAGCACGGACCTGCTTCTTTCTCTAGATCTGTTAATTACCTCGAAGATCTTCTAAACTTAACATATTTTGCTTGGCAACATCATCCTTAATTAAACTCCTAAGGACCCACCAAGTTATGACCTAGGGTTAGATAAATCGTCAAAAGTTTACTTCCTTGCATCATATAAACTGCCTTAATATGCCTTTTTAGTTTCAGGTGGTGGAACGAGAAGACTCGCCAGGTACACTTTTACAGTTTTTAGCACTGTCTTTCTTGTACCTTCATATTGTACTTTTATACCTATAAATTTGCATGCTAAACAACGACGCCATCCTGCATGAAAACTAAAACTTTCAGGTAGCCACAAAACCAAAACCAAAACTAAAATTAAAATCAACCAAGATAAAATTCACCTCCACATCATTCAAAATATAAAACAACTCAAAATTTAATCACAAAAATCACACAAAACTACAACTTCATCTAAATTAAGATGCCTCTATCGAATGATCGGGAATTCCTCGGAGGAGGTAACCTAAAGTTGCTAACGAGGCTTCCCACGGTCTAAATGAAATTATGGAACTCATTAAGTTGAGTTTAATACATTCATTTGGACTAAGTGAATTCAATAAAAAATAGTGGTGCCAGAACAAGGGAGCCGTAGGATCCTAACTAGTGTCACTCTAGTCAACTTTAATATGCCCCCATAAAATTTAAAGAACCACAACCGTAGGGCCACCTGATTTGACATCATAACTTGACACACTAGAAAACTCAAACTCATCGCGACAAGGAGCTTGGAGCTAGCATAGTGGGCAGCATGACCATCTTCAACAACAAAACCTGTCTTCCCCAGCTAAACCAATCTTCCTTCCTTAGATATAAACAACAAAGCCATAAGACTAACCTGTCTTCCCCAGCTAAACCAATCTTCCTTCCTTAGACTTAAATAACAAAGCCATAGGAATCGTCGCGACAAGAGCTTGGAGCTAGCTTGGTGGGCAGCACGACCATCTTCAACAGCAAAACTTAGTCTCCCCAGCTAAACCAATCTTCCTTCCTTAGACTTAAACAACAAAGCCATAGGACTTCAAGGTCCCCCAGCTAAACCAATCTTCCTTCCTTAGACTTAAACAATAAAGCCATAGGACTTCGAGGTTGTTTGCAGCTAAACCAATCTTCCTTCCTTAGACTTAAACAACAAAGCCATAGGACTTTGAGGTTGCTTTCTTATGCAACGGAGTTTGGAGCTAGCATAGTGGGCAGCACGGCCATCGTCAACAACAAAACTTGTCTTCCCCAGCAAAACCAATCTTCCTTCCTTAGACTTAAACAACAAAGCCATAGGACTTCGAGGTTGCTTGCTTGTGCAACGTAAATCCTCACCTTATCTTTAGGCTATTTGTATAGCCTTACTATACAATATAAGCCCTAACTCGTCTTAGGATTTCGAGGTTGTCGTTTGTCACGACCTAAACCCTCACATCTTCCAGGCTCTTTGTGTGATTGTTTCACGCAAATGTAAGCCCTAGCTAATAAAATTGGCAGGATGAAACACTTAAACATTTCACCTCAAATCTAAACCAAACATTAGGATAGCTTGGGAAGTCACCGATGTTCTCCTCTGGATTCATGAAATCCCCTAGTTCTTCCTCCTTTGGACTCTACAAAATAATGTTCCAAATTAGAACCAATCCCCTTTCACACATCTTTGTCTGATCTCATTGAAATGTCCTACCCTTTGAAACTCTCTGAAGATAGTATTTACTGATTCTTTTTGAGAGTTTTCTTAAATGACTTTGGTCATTTGAGATGTAATTAACTATAGGGGCTTGCCATTATAGGAAGCTTTTCTCGAACCCAGCTTAATATAAACCTTATTTAATTCTTTATATTAAATAGGAGAACTTGTCGCCAAATAAAATTATTTCACAGACCAAACGGATGTCATATACTTCTTAGTTTATTTGATCGAGTCTCATCCTCAAGTCTTGTGTTTATCCTTCTGGATAGATACAGGATTTGAGGTACAACGCCCTCTCATTTAAGCTATAAAAAATATGGGGTCAGTTTGATTTCATATTTTTGTATAACTATATATATATATATATATATTGTATATGACTGCCTTCTGAAAGAGCATATACATATGAAAGACCAAAAACTAAAAGGAAAGAAAGTTACAATAATCTGCAGAAAGGCAGATTAGAGAGGTCTGTCGGCACTATTTTTGGTGTGGGGTTTGCCCGTAAGAAGCTGTCGTTCATCGGAATTGAAATCTTGTTGCCCACTTCGGAAGGATGTTTTTAAATATTTTAGTTTTGAAAAAGATGAAGTCAAACTGACCCCATAATTTTCATAGTTT
>JXCR01087538.1:187491-241574 GCA_002079205.1 Phalaenopsis hybrid cultivar | reverse complement strand
AGGGTGAAAGTCATTTTGAGGTCAATTGGTTAATCAATATGGTGGATTTTTGATTTTTGACCCATTTTAAGCAGGTTGGGCTAAGTTTGGGTCAAACTTGGGCTAGCCATGGGTTAAGTTCAAATTGATTGTTTTGATTGGTGAAAAAAATCATAATTAACAATTTTTATGAAGGAAGAAAATTGTTTTGAAGTTGATTTGGTGATCAATTTGAATGGGTTTTAATGGGTTTGGATTTAGACTTAAGTTAAGCATGTAGGGCTAAACTTGGGTCAAACTTCAGCTAGCATTGGGCTAAATCCAAATTTATTGTTGTGTTTGATGTAAAACATCATGATGAACAACTTTCATGAAGGATAAAAGTTGTTTTGAAGTTGATTTGATGGTCAATTTGTATGGATTTTGATGGGTTTGGGTTTAGACCTAAATTAAGCCCTTAAGGGTCAAATTTGGCTCAAACTTGAGCTAGCTTTGGGCTAAGCTCAAATTGATTGTTGTTTTTGGTCACAAATGACCTTATAAGGGATTTTCAATAAAAATTGGATGCTAATTTGAGGTCTAAGGCATTCAATTGTTGAGATTTGGGGTGTTAGCCAATATTGGGGCTAATCTTGGGAATTTTGTTTGAGATCTAAGGCATTCAATTGTTGAGATTTGGGGTGTTAGCCAAATTTGGGGCTAATTTAGAGGTTTAGGGCATTCAATTGTTGAGATTTGGGGTGTTAGCCAATATTGGGGCTAATTTGGGAAGGTCTAAGGCATTCAATTGTTGAAATTTGGGGTGTTAGCCAATATTGGGGCTAATTTGGGGTGATCTAAGGCATTCAATTGTTGAGATTTGGGGTGTTAGCCAATATTGGGGCTAATTTGGGGGGTTTTGTCAAATATGGTCAAATTTACCAAATTGGACCATGGTGTAGTTGGACAAAATGAAATTGGATTTGTCAAAGATGGTCAAATTGACCAAATTGGACCAAGGTGTAGTTGGACAAAATGAAATTCAGATTTGGATTTATTGGGATTTTTTAGGAATTTTTGGATTGGATTTTTGGGTCATGGCGGGGCATTTTGGTAATTTGGCCATTTTTGGAAATTTTTGTCAATTTTGACAAATTTGGATGTGTTCAAGGTGTTTAAAATATGTTTTTGATCAATTTTGGGTATTTTGGCAGAATTTAGGAATTTTAGCCAAATTTGGGTCCCATCGGCAATTAAGTAATTTGGAGGTGCCTAGGGGCAAAAGGCCAAGTTGGGTATTTCAAATAGAATTGGATAGATATCTATTCTAAATGAACCATGGATCAATGAAATCCCCATTTTGGGCTCTCATGTATTGATCTTAATTAGTGTATTGTGAAAATATAGTAAGGGCATAATGTATCCTAGCTTTAAATCAACACCCAGGGTCAATCCTAAGGCCAAGTAACCCTATAAGAACTCTTCTTGAGTTCTCCCATAATGATCTTACCTTCTAAATATTATAGGTTAGGACCAATATGTGGAATCTCAAGCTGAGCAAAGTGAAGAGTTTGAATTTCTAATGGTGAGGATACCTTTTCTAGTTTTCTAAGACTAGTCAATAGGAAAGTCCTATGGCTAGACCTAGGCTACTAAAGAAGTTTCTAGACCTCAACCAAAAGTGAGGTCAACAAGGTCACCCTTGAGAAGTAAATGAAGTGGTTGGGGAACTTCCTTTGATACATTAGGTCTATCTGCCTCAGCACCAGCCTGAGCAAGCCAATGAGCAGGTCTGTTACCTTCTCTGTGTATAAAAATAAATTTCAGATTAATTCCCTGAGGGTTATAGGAAATTCCGTTCTTCCATTTCAGAATGTGCCAGGGGCAGGTTATGGTATTAAGGAGAATGCTAATCATGACCTTGGAATCAGTCTCCACTATCAAATTATGAAAATTAGCCTTGGATGCAATAAAGGTGGCCCAAAAGATAGTCAATGCCTCAGCTTCCAAAGCATCAACAGCAAAAATAGGAGTCAGAAAATGTAAAAGACAATTACCATTTGAGTTCCTGAAAACACCTCCAATGTCAGCAGTGGACCTATAGAAGCTGCCATCAGTATTGGCTCTCAGCCAACCAGCAGGAGGTTTGGTCCAAAAAATAAGGGGGTGCTCCAAAATAGGTTGATTAGGCAAAGAGTTTGTCTTGAAAAAATCAGGAAAGTCTTTCCAATGGGTAATTTTTTTCAGAAAAGCTAAACAGTTAGCAGCCAGCTTTGAGGGATGTGGTAAGTGATCATCAAATTTGGCCTTATTTCTAGCCATCCAAGTGAACCAGGCCACCACACATGGTATCACCAAAATTTTTAATTGAAACCATTTATTCCAACAATATATAAATTTTTGCCAGGTGAGGTTGATGGTTTGGACTTTCAAGTTTCTGAGGACAATTAACCAAATCTGCTGGACAAATTGACATTGGAAAAATAGACGATCAGTTGTCTCCTCTTTCCATTTACAAAAAAGACAACAAGAAGGACCTCTTAATCCCTTCAGTTTCAGAATGTCATCTGTTGGTAGGCATTTAGTGAAGATTCTCCAACAGTAGAAAGATATAGAGGGTGAGAGGAAATTGTTCCAAATGGATTTCCCCATGAGACAGCTCTCACCTTGATGATGTTGGGAATAAATGTAAGCAGTAATTTACTGGGAAATCCCTTGTTTGGAAATGAGTTTGTCCTTCTTAGAAGTATCCACAGGAATGCTGTTAATCTTGTTAATGGTAGAGTTATCCAGTATGTTATTTAAGGCAGTTAGGTTCCACTGATTATCATTCAAGAAATCTGACACTTTGGTAGAAGTTGGGTAGGGAGCAGTAGCCTTATCAGCAAGCTTCTCATCCCCCATCCAGTTGTCAAGCCAAAAATTGAGGTTCCCCTCTCCAAGGTCCCATATAAAGTAATCTTCAGCTTTATCTTTATATTTAATCATGTGAGACCAGATTTTGGAGTCTCCCAATTTAGATGTAGCAAGAGTGGGATGTGAACCTCTACAATACTTGCCTTTAAGAAAGATAGCCCAAAGGGACTCTTGAGCTCTAAAGCGTATCCACAACTTGCAAAATTGATCAGATGGAGATGCTTGAAACTTCTAAAACCTAGACCCCCATTGTGAGTTGGTTTACAAATAGAATTCCTGTTGGTCCAATGTTTCTGTGTTCTTTGTCCTGACCAAAGAAATCTGTTGAAAGTTGCTTTAAGAAGATGCTGAGTGCTCTTTTTCATAGTAGCCATTTGGAGAATGTAGGAGGGGAAGGCAGACAGGACATGCTTTAGGAGAGTGATCTTTCCTTCATTTGATAAGAAGGAATTGGTCCAGTTAGTGAGCTTAGCTTAAATCTTAGTCACCACTTCATCAAAATGGATTTGTCTAGTCCTTCCTTTCAGTAGTAGAACCCGCAAATATTTTAGATGAGAGTGGGGGGTTTGAAAACCACTAAAATCAGAAACCTAATGTTTGAAAGGTTGTTTAACACCTTTGCTGTAATAAATACAGCATTTTTGCTTGTTTAGCTGTAGTCCAAAGCATAACAGAAAATCATTGAGAAGGGTTTGGATTTGTTTGGCAGCAGGTTTAGTTGCCTTAGAAAAAAGAATAATATCATCTGCATATGAAAGGTGGCTAATGGCAATATTTGAGTTGTGCTTGAAGAGGTTGTGAGGAGATATGATTGGAATTTGGTTGAGAATGAGTGAAAGGTAGTCAAAGACAAGAATAAAAATAGTGGGAGAGAGAGGGTCACCTTATTTGATTCCCCTAGAAGCAGTAAAGTAACCATGGGTCTTCCCATTGATGAGAATAGAGTGGGCATTATTATTCAGCCATCTTCTGATTAAGATTATGAAATCCATATTAAAACCTCCGGCATGAAGAACCTCCTCAATGAAATCCCAGTGAATGGTGTCATATGCTTTGCAAATATCCAATTTGTAAATCAAATTTCCTCCTCTGCATCTTTTATCCAGATCTTGGAATAGTTCCTAAGCTAAAAGGACATTGTCCAAAATGCTTCTACCTTTGATGAAGGCAGTTTGGTTATTGCTGATGATTCTATTTAGGTGAGGTTGAATTCTGGCCACCAGAATCTTGCTAATGATTTTAGAGATCACACTGGTGAGACTTATGGGTCTGTACTGGTCCCATCTGTTACACACAGTCTCTTTAGGGATCAGGACAATGGTGGAAGAAGTGAAATACTTAGTGGGTTCAATACCATTGAAAAAGACTTGCACAACATCCATAACATCAAATTTAATGACATTCCAAGCTGATTTGTAAAAGTCGGCAGAAAAGCCATCAGGACCTGCTGTTTTATTGCTATCAATAGAGTTTAAGGCAAACTTGCTCTCCTCTTCAGAAGGGATGTCTGCAAGCTTGAGAGTAGAGGTATAATGTCTGCAGTGGTCGAACAAATTATCTTTAACCTCAGTCCTAGCCACCTCACTTCTAGTGAAGAGCCTTTGGTAATGCTCAACAACACTATCAACAATATCTTAGGGATTGTTCAACCAGTCTCCCTTGGAGTTTTTGATCTTATGAATCTCATTACATTTCCTTTTATGGTTAATAATAGCATGGTAATATCTGGAATTTTTGTCCCCAAAACAGAAATAATTTTGAGCAGCTTTCTGATGGAGGAGATGTTCCTACAAGTTGAATAGCATTCAGTAGTCTTTCATTGGCATTGTAGAGATCAGTTCTAAATTGGGATTAAGACTGATTTTGGATTCCAAGTCATTTACAATGGCTTCAGCTTCCACCACCCTAGTATTTAAATTGCTAAAAGTCTGCCAATTCCAGGCTTTGAGTTTAGCAGCAAGCCTTTTATGAAGAATCCATAATTTCACCCAAGGATTGTTATTGTGATAGCTGGACCAAATAGATCTAACTTGATTCAAAATGTCTGGGTGAGATGACCAGACATTTAAATATCTGAAGTTATTTTTGGTGGGGTTTACGGAGCTGCTGATGGAGATCATGAGAGGTCTGTGGTCTGAACCAGACATTGATAGATGAGAGACAGATGTATGGAAAAATCATTGAGCCAGTGATCATTTACAAGAGCTCTATCAATTCTTTCCCAAACCTTACCTCTTCTCCAAGTGAATCTGTGGCCAGAGAAACCCAAATCATAGAGTCTAGCCTTATGCATGTTATCTAAGAAGAAGTTCATTTTGTTAATATCAGGGGTCTACCTCCAATCTTTTCATCAGAAGAACTCATGCAATTGAAATCTCCACAAACCAGCCATTTTGAGGAGATGTTAGTGCTCAGGTTAAGGAGCTCCTTCCAAAGTTCCACTCTCCCAGCAGAAGAGCTAGTGGCATAGACAAAAGTAGCATGAGCAAAATGGCCAGCCATAGAGAGGGATACATGTAAGAACTGAGGGTGATCTAAGAGGATATGCCAATTGACTTCTTTCCTGCAGAGTAACCAAATCTTATTGTTACAATTAGCAGCAAAATGAAACCCAGGAAATTTTTTAATGATTCTATCCTTATGCTTAGACACCATTGGTTCTTGATGAGCAATACACCAAAGCTTGTACACCCTATTAAGATGCAATAATCTGCTAAGGGACCTAGGGTGTGCCAATCCCCTAACATTCCAGCAAAGTAGGCTAATCATTGATCATTTTTCCTCTCCTCCTTATTCTAGGAAGATATTCCAAACTTTTGGACATGAATTCTCCAGAGGTAGTTGCATTATACTACAGCTCATGCATCAGCTTCTTTTTCTTTTTGGACTGATGGATCTGCCATTCCTCCTCTAGGTCTAATTTCAGATTTTGAACCACATTATCATCCACAATATTAATAATATTGGGCTGCAATGTAGGAAGGTCAGTATGATCCTTATAACCAGGATTCAAAGTTAAGTCTTTGGGCAAAACAGTTGTTCCCAGTTCATAACACATTGCAGGAACTTCACCAGGAGAAGAGGAAACCTCAATAGGGGTAAGGGGAGGGGGCAAAGGGATCAGGATAGTGGAAGGTTTAGAAGGGCCTTCCTCAGGAAAAACAGTCCCAACAATGGAGGAAAATGGTTCAGCTTGAGGTTATTTAGGTTGTGGAGGGGCAAGAGTGGAGGGGGGAGGCAAAAAAGAGGTTCCATCAAGATGAGCTTCAGCTAGGACTTCCACCAAGGGTGGGCAGTCAGAAGTAGGTAGAGAATCAGATTCTGGGTTTTGGGCCAAGTTTCAGGTAGGAGAAGGTGGATCTAGTTGTGGAGTAGTAAGAGGTTGTTTAGTGGAAGTTGACAGTCTAGAGGTTGAGTTCTTTTACTTGGGATGTAATCTGAAGCATCTGTTGTCAGTGTGTCCAAACATCTTACAATTATAACAATAATATGGTCTTTGTTCCATAACAATTTTCTGCCAATAGTTAGTTGTACCCAACCAAATTTCATCAATTTCGGGTTGGGTGATATCCCTTTCCACTAGGATTCTAGCCACAGAAGGTCTTGACAGGTTGAAGGTGGGAGCATCCAGCTTCATGGGTCTTCCAAGAGCAGTGCCAATGGTAAAAAGAACTTGGTGGTTGAAAAAATGAAGCTTCAAACCAGGTAGCTTAAACCATATTGGAACTATAGGAGGTTCCTTTGATGGGTCAAAATCAATGGTCCATTTCAACAATTTCATAGAGATGCCATCCAAAAAGAGAACTTGCTTAGCAAAAAGCCTTGCATAATCCTCTTCCTTAGCTAACTGAATCATTATATGCCTTCCATGCATTAGTTCAACTTTCCAAGCACCAGCCAGCTTTAAATCATCAAAATATTTCCTTATATCATCCATTTTAGGATGGCTGAATTGAAATTTGCCTACCAGGGTGAATTTTTTAGCCTCAGCCAAAGTGTTGATTTCCTGATCAGAGAACACATCAGCCACCTTGCCTCTTTTTCTGCATAAAGATTTCACATAGGGGCAATCTCCTTTACTAAAAGTAGCATCATGATAGGCTTAGGGGAAGACAAGATTCTCAACATTTTGCAATGTAANGGATGGCTGAATTGAAATTTGCCCACCAGGGTGAATTTTTGAGCCTCAGCCAAAGTGTTGATTTCCTGATCAAAGAACACAGCATCCACCTTGCCTCCTTTCTGCATAAAGATTTCACATAGGGGCAATCTCCTTTACCAAAAGTAGCATCATGATAGGCTTGGGGGAAGACAAGATTCTCAACATTTTGCAATGTATCAGAACCCTTCCCCACCACATCAGCAAAAGTGGCTTCAGACCATTGGATGTTAGTTTCTAAATCAATGGGAATAGGAGAAGCCATTAAGAACAGCCACAGCAAACACAGAGTGGACAAACAGAGAAAAGAACCAATGGAACAGTAACTGAAAAGCTCAAGAGAAAACAACAGCAGAAGAGAGACCTTCAAACCGTGAAACACCTCCTTGAAGTTAAAGAGGGATGGGGAAAACCACAAACACAGTCATGGAAGGTCAGAGAGAAGCAGGACAGCACCATTGAGGCAGANCACAGAGTCCAAAGGAGGAAGAACTAGGGGATGTCATGGATCCAGAGGAGAACCCCGGTGACTTTTCAAGCTCTCTTAATGTTTGTCTTCAATTTTGAGCAGAAAAATTTAAATGTTTCTTCNAATTGCGCCGAAAAGCCTATATGGAGTTATTCTTATAGGAGTTTTATAAGAAGTTTTATAAGTCCATAGTATAGAATCAAGTCTATTAGACAAATCAATTCATTTAAAATTCACAGTTTTCCCCTTTTTTTTTTGATTTAACAATTAAATAGTTATGTTAATCCACTCGTCTGAGGGTGATAAGTTGTGGCAATCCTATGTTTAATTCCATATTTTCTAGGTAATGTGTCAATTCTAAAATTCTTAAAGTGACTTCCCCCATTAGTAATGATCACTCTTGGCAGTCCAAATCTTGTAAAAACATTATTGTTTAAAAATTCTGCAACACTTAGCGCATCACAAAGAGGCAAGGCTAAAGCTTCAATCCATTTAAACACATATTCCACAACTAATAAGATATAATATTTCCTGAAGATGGTACAAATGTTCACATAAAATCTAAACCCCATACATCAAAATTTTTAACTTTTAAAGTGAAATTTAGGGGCATTTCATCTCTTTTAGAAATATTGCCTACTCTCTGCCATCGATCAAAAGCTTTCATGTAATTTTTAACATCATTACCCAATGTAGGTCAATAAATCCAGAGTGTAGAACTTTAAATGCAGTGTTATCTATTCTAAAGTGTCCCTCAAATTCAGATTTATGACATTTTTATATAATTTCAAGTGTTTCATTAATTGGTACACATCTTCTAATGATTGAATCACTACATTTCTTATATAAATAAACGCCATCTTAAAAATAAAACCTTGCATCATACATAAATTTCTTTTTCTGTTGTCTTGTTAGTCAATATGGTAGAACATTACTAACTAAGTAGTTAACTATATCAGCACACCATGATATATGCCACTCAACAAAAACATAGAGTTCATCAAGAAAATTCTTATTTATGTTATCCTCATTGTTCTTTTCTTTTCCATGTTCAAGACTTAACAAATGATCAACAAATTGATTATCAACTTCTTTTTTATCCACTATCTTAAAATCAAATTATTGCAAAAGAAGGACCCATTTGATTACTCGTAGTTTCACATCCTTTTTTAACATAAGATAATTAATAGCAGAATGATCAGTATGCACAACACATTTACTCCAAGTAAAGATGATCAAAATTTACCAACAGCATATACTATTACTAACAACTCTTTTTCTGTTGTTGTATAATTAATTTGAGCTTCATTAAGAGTTTTTCTGGCATAATTAATAACTTTGAAAATCTTATCATATTTTTATCTTAAAACAACTCCAATAGTGTAATCACTTGCATCACACATTAATTTAAACAATTTTTCTCAGTCAGGTGAAACAATGATAAATGCAGTAATTAACTATTCCTTTAATCAATTGAAAGCTTTAAGATAATCATCATTGAAATCAAACTTAGTATTTTTCTAAAACATGGAAAAAAGAATTAGCAATTATAGAAAAGTCTTTAATATAGCTCCTATAAAATCCAGCATGTCCTAAAAATGTCTTACGGCAGTTACTGAATTAGGAGTTTGTAATTCAGTAATAATTTGAGTTTTTTCTGCATCCACTTCCATACCACTTTTAGAAATTTTATGCCCCAATACAATCCCTCCTGTGACCATAAATTTATATTTTTCCTAATTGAGAACTAAATTTCTTTCTTCATAGCGTTTAAGAACCTTCGCTAAATGAGCTAAGCATGAATCAAAAGAGGTTCCCAAAACTGAGAATTCACACATAAAAACTTCAATTACTTTCATTTAAGTCACTGAAAATAGACATCATACACCTTTAAAAAGTTGCAGGTGTGTTACATAAACCAAAGAACATTCTTCCAAAAGCAAAAGTCTCATATGAACTTATACATGTAGTCTTTTCTTAATCCTCTAGAGAAATAGGTATTTGGTGGTAACCAGAATTTCCATCTAAAAAGCAAAAGTATTCATGTCATGCTAGTCTATCCAACAATTGATCCAAGAAAGGTAGAGGAAAGTGATCTTTCTTATTGGCAGAATTTAATTTTTGATAGTCAATACAAATTCATCATCCAATGACTTGCCTTGTTGGAATTAATTTATTATTTTCATTTACGACAACAGTCACTTCTCCTTTCTTAGGAACATAATGAATAGGACTAATCTATGTACTATCTAAAATTGGATAAATAATCCCAGCATCCAACCACTTTAAAATTTCTTTTTTTACTACTTCTTTCATCATAGGATTTAATCTACTTTGAGGATCAGCTTTGGGTTTACAGTCATCTTCCATTAAACTTCTATGCATACAAATTAAAGGACATATTTCTTCAATATCTACTAACGTTTGTTACACCTAAAATATATAGTCTTTATGTACATATTTTTTTATCTATTTTTAAGATATTGCGCTTTAATTGAAGGTATTTGTGTATTTTTATTTCAGGTAAAATCAAATGGAGGAAAAATAGTGAAAGGAGTGAAAAGGATCAAATTTGAAGCAAAAATGAAGAAGACGTGCAAAAGAACCATGACACCTAAGCACCTAGAACTAGCTCTTACTCACTAGTAAAATTGAGAAGGCAACGCTTAAGCACCAAACACCTTGTGCTTAACTGCCAGAAGTAATTACTTGATGATTCAATGAATTTAGATGAGTTTTTGAAGAGGAGTTTGAAGAAACACTTAGTGAAAGCGTGAGAAATAGTTAATGGACACGAAAATACATTCAAATGGCTTTTGAAAGGAGCAAATGTTACAAGATTCATTGAATATGGACACATTTTGAAGAGACACCAAGGAACCTTTTAGAAAATTATAAAAGAAGGCTTGGATTGGATTGAAGGAGCCCCTTCCACACCCTCCTACGATTTCTTCCAGCCTTCCTCCCACGCACGTCGCCGCCCCTTTTATTTTTATTTTGAGTTGTAGTTTGTATTGTAAGTGAAGGAAGAGATTCAGAGGAAC
Source organism: Phalaenopsis hybrid cultivar (assembly GCA_002079205.1). Lineage (NCBI taxonomy): Eukaryota > Viridiplantae > Streptophyta > Magnoliopsida > Asparagales > Orchidaceae > Phalaenopsis > Phalaenopsis hybrid cultivar. The sequence continues at coordinate 231,028 of JXCR01087538.1, read as the reverse complement.
TTTAAGAGTTTGGTGAAAAGGATGTGAGAGAAGTTCTTATCTTTGTGACTACATTTGGTTTTAATTTAGAATTCATGTTTGTTTGCATGATTTCTACTTTCAAACGTAAGTGTGGTTGTGTTTTCTGTATGAATTCTGAGTAGTTTTCCATATCTTTTTCCTTAAAATGATAAGTGATTAAATATTGGATGGAAGTTCTGTGAAGTATTAATCTTTAACGATGGAATAAGTTGTAACGATTTTAAACATATTACTTCATTTACTTATTCATTTGGCCAAATTAAGATGTTACTTTCTGTTGTGAGAACATGTAAGATTCGAGATGGTATTGTCTCGGTCAACAAATGGTAAGAATCACATGAGATTGTATGGATGAGAATGTAATTCATACAATTGAGTGTAAATAAATAANTTTATAGTTTTAGGTCTTGATATGAGAATTTAGCTCCCAGGAGGAGGGAGAAAAAGGAACTCTAGAGTGAGAGCTAGTATCTTCCCTACCTAACTCGTCTTCAATACTATTCAAACTTTAAATTAACTAATCTTATTTATAGCACCTTTAGTATGGGTAAAGAATATTATTTCTCTTATTTGACACAACATAATTTGAATACTTTCACAACAAAATTCCTATACTTTTTTCTGATTCATGATGAGAAAAAAGATAATTTATTTATATTTTCTTCATCTTATAAATATCTAGTTAAGTTCAGTTAATTGTTTACTTTACTTTCAATTATAAAAAATTACCAAAAGAATCAAATTTTCATTCCTATTATAACATATAAAGTTTGAGCAAGAGTATTTTGCTAAGTAAAATTTATTATATAATTTTTTTCTAATTTTAATTGCATAGTATTTTGTCCCCGTGGGTTATTTGCATAGTAAATCCTCACATCTTCCAGACTATTTGTGTGATCATTTCACACTAATGTAAGCCCTAAACATATAAAATTGGCATGATGAAACGCTCAAATAAATTTCTCCTCAAAACATGAAGCCAAAAAATAGGAAAGACTGGGAAGTCACTGAGGTTCTCCTTCGGATCTATGACATCACCTAGTTCTTCCTCCTTTGGATTCATCAATAAAATGTCCAAATTTGAGTCATTCCCATTTCACACCTTTTTGTCCGAGTTCGTTGAAAAGTCCTATCCTTTTGAACTCCTTGAAGATAATATTTCCTGATTTTTATCAAGAGTTTTCTTAGGTAACCTCGGATATCTAAGATGTAACTAATTATAAGGGCTTGCCCTTATAGGAAGCTTGTATGAAACCAACTTAATATAAACCCTATTTAGTTCTTCAAGTTAAATAGGGGAACTTGTCGGCAAGTAAAATGGTTTCGCAGACCAAATGGATATCATATATTTCTTAGTTTATTTGATCAAGCCTCATCCTCAAGTCTTGTGTTTATCCTTCGAGATAGATACAGAGATTGAGGTATAGTGCTCTTTTATTTAAACTATAAAAAATATGGGGTCAGTTTAATTTCATATTTTTTTAAAACTTACATATATATGTAAATTAAAATGTCCTTATAAAGCGAGCGACAAGATTTCAATTCCGGTGACCGACAACTTCTAGCGGGCAACTCCACAACCAAAAATAGTGCCGATAGTGGCATAGATAATAGATCTAAGAGATCCAACTGATTCATTGTAAAAATTTTGAATAATTAACCAATCTGGAATAACATTTTTTGGATACTTTCTCAGTAGTTCTTTAAATTGGTCTCATGCTTCATAAATAGATTCTCCTTCAAACTAACAAAAAGATGTAATATCATTTCTTAACCTCGCAGTTTTTTATGGTGGAAAATACTTAGCAAGGAATTTCTATGCTAAATCACCCCAAGTTCTAATAAGTTCAGGTGCTAACAAATGTAACCATATCTTATCATTTTCCCTCAGTGAGAAAGGAAAAATTCTAAGTCTTATAGCATTATCTGATACATCATCATATTTAAATCTGGCACATAATTCTAGAAAACTGGCAAGATGTAAACTTAGATCTTCTGTTGGTACTCCCCTAAACTGATTATTTAATATCATTTGGATAATAGCATGTTTAAAATCAAATGAATTTGCCACTACAATAGGTTTTTGAATACTACAATAAAGTTTATACACCTTAGGGTTTGTATAATCTCATAAAGGTCTAAACTCTTGATTAATTTCAGCATTTTGATTATTTTGACTTGCCATTTCTTGAAATTTTTAGTCTTTTTCAGTTATTTTGATTTTTTTTATTTTTCTAGTTTTTATTCTAATTCAGAATCGTAGGGCACTAGTTCTATAGAACCTAAACTATGCATACATAACTAAGAAACACATTAAATAAAATCACACAAATAGGAACTTTATATAAAAATAATACTACAATATTCTTATAATAAATCTAAAAGTTTAAATAAGACATTTTAAAAATAGAAATTTGCTTTCTAAAAATTTCTTCAGAAATTTTATATTTTGGTCTCCGACAACGGCGCCAAAAACTTGATCCTGATTTTATATGTCAATATGATGTATGTGGTTGTATTCTTAATTTTTCCTTATAATTCTTACTTTACAATGACACCTAAAACTTGATCACCAACAACAACTAGGCAAAAGCTTGACTTTGAAGCAAATAAGAATGCAATTATTATATTTATTTATGGGACACTACGGAAGTATATGTATCATTATCAAGTAATATAGGACTTTTTTATCAAGCCTCAAATATCAAACCCACGGGGACAAAATACTATGCAATTAAAATTAGAAAAAAATTATATAATAAATTCTACTTAGCAAAATACTCTTGCTCAAACTTTAGATGCTATAATAGAAATGAAAATTTGATTCTTTTGGTAATTTTTTATAATTGAAAGTAAAGTAAACAATTAACTGAACTTAACTAGATATTTATAAGATGAAGAAAATATAAATAAATTATCTTTTTTCTCATCATGAATCAGAAAAAAGTATAGGAATTTTGTTGTGAAAGTATTCAAATTATGTTGTGTCAAATAAGAGAAATAATATTCTTTACCCTTACTAGAGGTGCTATAAATTATATTAGTTAATTTAAAATTTGAATAGTATTGAAGACGAGTTAGGTAGGGAAGATACTAGCTCTCACTCTAGAGTTCCTTTNAATTTAAAGTTTGAATAGTATTGAAGACGAGTTAGGTAGGGAAGATACTAGCTCTCACTCTAGAGTTCCTTTTTCTCCCTCCTCCTGGGAGCTAAATTCTCATATCAAGACCTAAAACTATAAATCAAATTGGGGGCATTAGCCTGTCACTCTAAAGTCCTCTAATTCTACACCCTTCAAATTTTATTTTCCTATTTATTTACACTCAATCATATGAATTGCATTCTCATCCATACAATCTCATGTGATTCTTACCATTTGTTGACTGAGACAATACCATCTCGAATCTTACATGTTCTCACAACAGAAATCAACATCTTAATTTGGCCAAATGAATAAGTAAATGAAGTAATATGTTTAAAATCATTACAACTTATTCCAACATTAAAGATTAATACTTCACAGAACTTCCATCCAATATTTAATCACTTATCATTTTAAGGGAAAAGATATGGAAAACTACTCAGAATTCATAGAGAAAACACAACCACACTTACGTTTGAAAGTAGAAATCATGCAAACAAACATGAATTCTAAATTAAAACCAAATGTAGTCATAAAGATAAAAACCTCTCTCAAATCCTCTTCACCAAACTCTTAAAGTTCCTTTGAATCTCTTCCTTCACTTACAATACAAACTACAACTCAAAATAAAAATAAAAGGGGCAGCGACGTTTGTGGTAGGAAGGCTGGAAGAAATCGTAGGAGGGTGTGGAAGGGGCTCCTTCAATCCAATCCAAGCCTTCTTTTATAATTTTCCAAAAGGTTCCTTGGTGTCTCTTCAAAATGTGTCCACATTCAATGAAGCTTATAACATTTGCTCCTTTCAAAAGCCATTTGAATGTATTTTCGTGTCCATTAACTATTTCTGACGCTTTCACTAAGTGTTTCTTCAAACTCCTCTTTAAAAACTCATCTAAATTCATTGAATCATCAAGTAATTACTTCTGACAGTTAAGCACAAGGTGTTTGGTGCTTAAGCGCTGCCTCCTCAATTTCACTAGCGAGTAAGTGCTAGTTCTATATGCTTAGGTGCCATGGTTCTTTTGCACTTCTTCTTCATTTTTGCTTTAAATTTGATCCTTTTCACTCCTTTCACTATTTTTACTCCATTTGATTGTACCTGAAATAAAAATACACAAATACCTTCAATTAAAGCGCAATATCTTAAAAATAGGTAAAAAAAATATGTACATAAAAACTATATATTTTAGGTGTAACAAACGTTAGTATATATTGAAGAAATATGTCCTTTAATCTGTATGCATAGAATTTTAATGGAAGATGACTGTAAACCCAAAGCTGATCCTCAAAGTAGATTAAATCCTATGATGAAAGAAGTAGTAAAAAAAGAAATTTTAAAGTGGTTGGATGTTGGGATTATTTATCCAATTTTAGATAGTACAAAGATTAGTCCTATTCATTGTGTTCCTAATAAAGGAGGAGTGACTGTTGTCATAAATGAAAATAATAAATTAATTCCAACAAGACAAGTCATTGGATGGTGAATTTGTATTGACTATCAAAAATTAAATTCTGCCAATAAGAAAGATCACTTTCCTTTACCTTTCTTGGATCAAATGTTGGATAGACTAGCATGACATGAATACTTTTGCTTTTTAGATGGGAATTCTGGTTACCACCAAATACCTATTGCTCCAGAGGATTAAGAAAAGACTACATGTATAAGTCCATATGAGACTTTTGCTTTTAGAAGAATGTTCTTTGGTTTATGTAACACACCTGCAACTTTTTAAAGGTGTATGATGTCTATTTTCTATGACTTAAATGAGAGTAATTGAAGTTTTTTATGTGTGAATTTTCAGTTTTGGGAACCTCTTTTGATTCATGCTTAGCTCATTTAGCGAAGGTTCTTAAACGCTGTGAAGAAAGAAATTTAGTTCTCAATTGGGAAAAATATAAATTTATGGTCACAGGAGGGATTGTATTGGGGTATAAATTTCTAAAAGTGGTATGGAAGTGGATGCGGCAAAAACTCAAATTATTACTGAATTACAAACTCCTAATTCAGTAACTGCCGTAAGACATTTTTAGGACATGCTAGATTTTATAGGAGCTATATTAAAGACTTTTTTATAATTGCTAATTCTTTTTTCCATCTTTTAGAAAAATACTAAGTTTGATTTCAATGATGATTGTCTTAAAGCTTTCAATTTATTAAAGGAAAAATTAATTACTGCATCTATCATTGTTTCACCTGACTGAGAAAAACCGTTTAAATTAATGTGTGATGCAAGTGATTACGCTATTGGAGTTGTTTTAGGATAAAAATATGATAAGATTTTCAAAGCTATTAACTATGTCAGAAGAACTCTTAATGAAGCTCAAATTAATTACACAACAACAGAAAAAGAGTTGTTAGTAATAGTATATGCTGTTGGTAAATTTTGATCATCTTTACTTGGAGTAAATGTGTTGTGCATACTGATCATTCTGCTATTAAATATCTTATGTTAAAAAAGGATGTGAAACTAAGATTAATCAAATGGGTCCTTCTTTTGCAATAATTTGATTTTAAGATAGTGGATAGAAAAGAAGTTAATAATCAATTTGTTGGTCATCTGTCAAGTCTTGAACATGGAAAAGAAAAGAACAATGAGGATAACATAAATAAGAATTTTCCTGATGAACTCTATGTTTTTGTTGAGTGGCATATATCATGGTATGCTGATATAGTTAACTACTTAGTTAGTAATGTTCTACCATATTGACTAACAAGGCAACAGAAAAAGAAATTTATGTATGATGCAGGGTTTTATTTTTAAGATGGCGTTTATTTATATAAGAAATGTAGTGATTCAATCATTAGAAGATGTGTACCAATTAATGAAACCCTTGAAATTATATAAAAATGTCATAAATCTGAATTTGAGGGACACATTAGAATAAATAACACTGCATTTAAAGTTTTTCACTCAGGATTTATTGGCCTACATTGGGTAATGATGTTAAAAATTACATGAAAGCTTTTGATCGATGACAGAAAGTATGCAATATTTCTAAAAGAGATGAAATGCCCCTAAATTTCATTTTAAAAGTTAAAATTTTTTATGTATGGGGTTTAGATTTTATGTGAACATTTGTACCATCTTCAGGAAATATTATATCTTATTAGTTGTGGAATATGTGTCTAAATGGACTGAACCGATAGCCTTGCCTCATTGTGATGCGCTTAGTGTTGCAGAATTTTTAAATAATAATATTTTTACAAGATTTGGACTGCCAAGTGTGATCATTACTAATGGAGGAAGTCACTTTAAGAATTTTAGAATTAACACATTACCTAGAAAATATGGAATTAAACATAGGATTGCCACAACTCATCACCCTCAGACTAGTGGATTAACATAACTATTTAATCGTTAAATCAAAAAAAATTTTGGGGAAAACTGTGAATTTTAAATGAACTGATTTGTCTGATAGACTTGATTCTATATTATGGACTTATAAAAGTTCTTATAAAACTCCTATAAGAATATCTCCATATAGGCTTGTCGGCGCAATTTTTGGTTGGAGAGTTGCCCGTAAGAAGCTGTCGGTCACCGGAATCAAAATCTCATCGCTCACTTCGGAAGGACGTTTTAATTTACATATATATTTAGTTTTAGAAAAATATGAAATCAAACCGACCCCATATTTTTCATAGTTTAAATGAAAGAGAGATGTACCTAAAGTATGAAATCAAACTGACCCCATATTTTTCATAGTTTAAAATGAAAGAGCACTGTACCTGGGTATGAAATGAAACTGACCCCATATTTTTCATAGTTTAAATGAAAGAGCACTATACCTCAAACTGTATCTATCCCGAAGGATAAACACAAGACTTGAGGATGAGGCTCGATCAAATAAACTAAGGGATCCCGAAGGATAAACACAAGACTTGAGGATGAGGCTCGATCAAATAAACTAAGAAAAGTATGAGGTCCGTTAGACCCCATATTTTTCATAGTTTAAAATGAAAAAGCACTGTACCTCAAATCCTGTATCTATCCTAAGGATAAACACAAGACTTGAGGATGAGGCTCGATCAAATAAACTAAGGAATATATGACATACTATTGGTCTGTGAAACCTTTATATTTGCTAACAAGTTCCCCTATTTAATATAAAGAATTAAATAGGGTTTATATTAAGCTGGGTTCAGACATGCTTCCTATAAGGGCAAGCCTTTATATTTAATTACATCTTAAATGAACAAAGTCATTTGGACATGCTTCCTATAAGGGCAAGCCACTATAGAACATGCTTCCTATAAGGGCAAGCCCCTATAGTTAATTACATCTTAAATGACCAAAGTCACCGAAATTCCTATAAGGGCATGCCCCTATAGTTAATTACATCTTAAATGACCAAAGTCACCTAAGAAGATCTATAAGGGCAAGCCCCTATAGTTAATTACATCTTAGATGACCAAAGTCACCTAAGAAAACTTCTATAAGAGCAAGCCCCTATAGTTAATTACATCTTAAATGACCAAAGTCACTTAAGAAGACTCCCTTTCTATAAGGGCAAACCCCTATAGTTAATTACATCTTAAATGACCAAAGTCACCTAAGAAAACTCTCGATAAAAATCAGGAAATATTATCTTCAAGAAGTTTCAAAGGGTAGGACTTTTCAATGAGATCATACATAGAGGTGTGAAAGGGGATTGGTTCAAATTTGGAACATTTTGTCACAGAGTCCAAAGGAGGAAGAACTAGGGGATGTCATGGATCCAGAGGAGAACCCCGGTGACTTTTCAAGCTCTCTTAATGTTTGTCTTCAATTTTGAGCAGAAAAATTTAAATGTTTCTTCCTGCCAATTTTATTAGTTAGGGCTTACATTCATGTGAAACAATCACATAAATAGCCTAGAAGATGTGAGGATTTAGGTCGTGACAAACGACTACCTCAGAATCCTAAGACGAGTTAGGGCTTATATTGTATAACAGGGCTGTACAAAAGCCTAAAGATAAGGTGAGGATTTACGTTGCATAAGCAAGCAACCTAGAAGTCCTATGGCTTCGTTTAAGTCTAAGGAAGGAAGATTGGTTTAGCTGGGGAAGACAGGTTTTGCTGTTGAAGATGACTTTAAGTCTAAGGAAGGAAGATTGGTTTAGCTGGGGAAGACAGGTTTTGTTGTTGAAGATGGCCGTGTAGGGTGAGGATTTACGTTGCATAAGCAAGCAACCTCGAAGTCCTATGACTTTGTTGTTTAAGTAAGGTGAGGATTTAAGTTGCATAAGCAAGCGACCTCAAAGTCCTATGGCTTTGTTGTTTAAGTCTAGGATTTATGTTGCATAAGCAAGCAAACTCGAAGTCCTATGGCTTTGTTGTTTAAGTCTAAGGAATACGTTGCATAAGCAAGCAACCTTGAAGTCCTATGACTTAGTTGTTTAAGTCTAAGGAAGGAGAAGCTGGGGAAGACAGATTTTGCTGTTGAAGATGGTCGTGCTGCCCACCATGCTAGCTCCAAGCTCCTCGTCGCTATGAGTTTGAGTTTTTCAAGTGNCGAAGGATAAACACAAGACTTGAGGATGAGGCTCGATCAAATAAACTAAGAAATATACGACAAATTATTGGTCTGTAAAACCTTTATATTTGCCAACAAGTTCCCCTATTTAATATAAAGAATTAAATAGGTTTTATATTAAGTTGGGTTCGGACATGCTTCCTATAAGGGCAAGCCTTTATACTCTTAAATGACCAAAGTCATTTGGACATGCTTCCTATAAGGGCAAGCCACTATAGAACATGCTTCCTATAAGGGCAAGCCCCTATAGTTAATTACATCTTAAATGACCAAAGTCACCGAAATTCCTATAAGGGCATGCCCCTATAGTTAATTACATCTTAAATGACCAAAGTCACCTAAGAAGATCTATAAGGGCAAGCCCCTATAGTTAATTACATCTTAGATGACCAAAGTCACCTAAGAAAACTTCTATAAGAGCAAGCCCCTATAGTTAATTACATCTTAAATGACCAAAGTCACTTAAGAAGACTCCCTTTCTATAAGGGCAAACCCCTATAGTTAATTACATCTTAAATGACCAAAGTCACCTAAGAAAACTCTCGAAAAAATCAAGAAATATTATCTTCAAGGAATTTCAAAGGGTAGGACTCTTCAACAAAATCAGATGTAAAATCAGGAAATATTATCTTCAAGAAGTTTCAAAGGGTAGGACTTTTCAATGAGATCGGACATAGAGGTGTGAAAGGAGATTGGTTCAAATTTGGAGCATTTTGTCACAGAGTCCAAAGGAGGAAGAACTAGGGGGTGTCATGGATCTAGAGGAGAACCCCGGTGACTTTTCAAGCTCTCCTAATGTTTGGCTTCAATTTTGAGCAGAAAAATTTAAGTGCTTCTTCCTGCCAATTTTATTAGTTAAGGCTTACATTCGTGTGAAACAATCACATAAATAACCTATCCTGTCAATTTCATTATTTAGGGCTTACATTCATGTGAAATTATCGCACAAATAGCCTGAATTGAGGATTTAGGTCGTGACGAACGACAACCTCGGAATCCTAAGACGAGTTAGGGCTTATATTGTACAACAGAGCTATACAAAGGCCTAAAGATGTTTTATTAGTTAGGGATTACATTTGTGTGAAATGATCACACAAATAGCCTGGAAGATGTGAGAGAGGTCGTGACAAACGACAACCTCGGAATCCTAAGACGAGTTAGGGCTTATATTGTATAACAGCATGACAAACGACAACCTCGGAATCCTCAAATAGCCTGGAAGATGTGAGGATTTAGGTCATGACGGACGACAACCTCAGAATCCTAAGATCAAATAGCTTGGAAGATGTGAGGATTTAGGTCGTGACGAACGACAACCTCAGAATCCTAAGATCAAATAGCCTGGAAGATGTGAGGATTTAGGTCATGATAAACGACAACCTCGGAATCCTAAGATGTATAGCCTGGAAGATGTGAGGATTTAGGTCGTGACAAACGACAACCTCGGAATCCTAAGACGGTATAGCCTGGAAGATGTGAGGATTTAGGTCGTGACAAACGACAACCTCAAAATCCTAAGATGATTTAAGAGTATATTGTATAGCAGGGCTATGCAAAGGCCTAAAGATAAGGTGAGGATTTACGTTGCATGAGAATAGCAGGGCTATGCAAAGGCCTAAAGATAAGGTGAGGATTTACGTTGCATAAGCAAGAAAAAAGCAGGGCTGTACAAAAGCCTAAAGATAAGGTGAGGATTTACGTTGCATAAGCAAGCAACCTCGAAGTCCTATGTATTTAGCCTAAAGATAAGGTGAGGATTTACGTTGCATAAGCAAGCAACCTCGAAGTCTTATGGCTTTAATAAGGTGAGGATTTACGTTGCATAAGCAAGCAACCTTGAAGTCCTATGGCTTTGTTGTTTATATCTAAGGAAGGAAGATTGGTTTAGCGAATCCTAAGACGAGTTAGGGCTTATATTGTATAGCAGGACTATGCAAAGGCCTAAAGATGATTGACAAACAACAACCTCAGAATCCTAAGATGAGTTAGGGCTTATATTGTATAGCAGGGCTATGCAAAGTCCTAAAGATAAGATAAGACGAGTTAGGGCTTATATTGTATAGTAGGGCTGTACAAAGGCCTAAAGATAAGGTGAGTTTTACGTTGCATAAGCAAGCAACCTTGAAGTCCTATGGCTTTATTGTTTAAGTCTAAGGAAGTAAGATTGGTTTAGCTGGGGAAGACAGGTTTTGTTGTTAAAGATTGTCGTGCTGCCCACCATGGTAGCTCCAAGCTCCTCGCCGCTATGAGTTTGAGTTTTTCAAGTGTGTCAAGTTATAATGTTAAATCAGGTGACCCTATGGTTGAAGTTCTTTAAATTTTATGAGGGCATATTAAAGTTGATTAGAGCGGCAACGGTTAGGATCCTACGATCCCTCGTTCCGGCATCACTATTTTCTATTGGATTCACTTAGTCCAAATGAACTTATCAAACGCATCTTTAAATTTTATGAGGTCATATTAAAGTTGATTAGAGCGACACCAGTTAGGATCCTACGGCTCCCTCGTTCCGGTATCACTATTTTCTATTGGATTCACTTAGTCCAAATGAACTTACTAAACCCTCGTTCCGGCACCACTATTTTCTATTGGATTCACTTAGTCCAAATGAACTTACTAAACTCAACTTAGTGAGTCCCATAATTTTATTTAGACTGTGGGAAGCCACGTTAGCAACCGTAGGTTTCCTCATCCGAGGGATTCCTGATTATCTGATAGAGATGTCTTAATTTAGTTAAAGTTATAGTTTTGTAAATTTTGAGTTATTTTATATTTTGAATGTTGTGGTGGTGAATTTTATCTTGGTTGATTTTTAATTTTGGTTTTGGTTTTTATTTTATGGTTATTCTAATAGTTTTAGTTTTCATACAGGGTGGCGTCATTGTTTAGCATGCAAGTTTGCAGGTATAAAAATACAGTATGAAAGTACAAGAAAGTTGAAAACTGTAAAAGCGTACCTGACGAGTCTTCTCGTTTCACCACCTGAAACTTAAAATGCATGTTAAGGCAGTTTATATGAAATAGGGAAGTAAAATCTTGACGACCTACCTAACCCTAGGTCATATCTTGATGGGTCCTTAAGAGTTTAATTAAGCATGATTTTTTCAAGCAAAATGNTAGGTGGTCATGATTCATGATTTAAATTTTATTTTGAAAATCAAAATAGGGGTATTAAATTGATTAATTAAGTCATACCCCTAAGTCCTAGATTCATTTTATTTTAATAAACTTCCAAATTTTAATAATTTAAAATTTTATTAACTTATCTTTTTTAGTTAGGAAACTGAGATTGGTTTCTACCAATTAACCCATTCTGTTTCAAACATCAAATAAATTGATGAAGATCAAAGCTTACCCATCTCCCTCCTTAAATTAAGCCTAAATGTTAATTAAGGCTAATTTTCCAAAATTACACATTTGCCCCTAAGGCTCTATCACTTCATAATTTATTAAATTCAATTCAAATGACTTTTAAATTTTTATCCTACCTCATTCATGGGTTAATTAAGACATCAGAGGAGAAAATGTGATTTTTTAAAATTTAATTTAATTTATACAATTATTTCATGCAAAAATAGGATTTTTCAAAGAAAATTCCTAACTTGGCCAAGATAAATCTTAATCCCTTGAAATTTTTACTGGAGCTAACTTTATACCATGGAAGCATTTCGACCAAATTTCATGTTTTTTTGAATTTTATGTAAAGTTTAAGAATTATTTTAAATTCTGGGGTATTTATTAAATATAAAATATTTTAAATGGAGAAAATTAAGTTTTGTACTTTTAAAAAGTCTTCCCAAGATTAAAGAACTCAGAGAAGAAGACTTTATATTTTTCTAATTTTTGTTTGATTTATTAGAATTATTTTGGTCGAAATCCATTTTTTAACCTTTAAAAATTATTTTAAGCTTCAAAATACAATATTTTTATTTAGAAATTCAGAAAAAACATTTTAATTGTTCCTAAGTACTTAGAGAGCAATTTAGAACATCTTCATGAGTTTTATTATTTTTGTGATTTTTATGAATTTTTAATTATTTAAATAGAACATTCCATGAGTTTTATTATTTTTGTGATTTTTATGAATTTTTAATTATTTTAAAATTTTAAAAATAGGCTAAAAATTAAGTTTTTATTCTAAATATTATTTTATATTTATTAAATACCCCTGATTAACTCAAAAAACTAAGTTTCATAATTTTTTGAGTTATATTTTAATTTTTAAAAATCATTTAATACTCAAAAAACTAAGTTTCATAATTTTTTGAGTTATATTTTGATTTTTAAAAATCATTTAAAAGCCAAAAGTAATGTTTATCTTTAAAAATCAACTTAAGTTATCAAATGAACTCAAAATATTTTGAAATTTTTATGGTGAGTTCTCTGGATCAGGAACCACAATGGAGATTAAAAATCAAGTCATTTAAATTTTTATATTTTCTAAAATTAATTATCTTAGTAATTTAGGGTTTGTGAAAATTAGGTGTATTTTAAATGACTTGACCCATGAAATTATTTCCAAAAGTTTCTTTGGACATGGTGGGCCTTCCAAAATTTTCTTGGCATTATCTACTTAATATGCTAATTTTCATGATTATTTTAAGGAAATAATGTGCAAAAACTTGAAAAATATGGATCTCTGTTTAGGAACCTCCCCTGACTATAAAAAAATCAGAGGATGTTTCCCTTGACAGAGGATACAACATGCCAAAATTTCAAGCCAAGGTGATGTGTCAAGATGCACGGAGAATCAAATGATTAACAAAATATTTAATTAATTAAAAATAAAATATGCATCAAATGGACTTAAAATTTATTTCACATTGTTGTCATATGTTCACTGAGCAAGAGGGTATTTTTATTTTATTTTGTAATTTTTCTACACAAAGTTATGGATTTTTTATGTTAGGGGTATTTAAATAAATATGAAAAAGCCAAGCAAGAGAGTATTTTTATTTTATTTTTGTGATTTTTCTACACAAAGTTATGGATTTTCTAAGTTTAGGGTATTTAAATAAATAGGAAAAAGCCCTGATTATCTATTTAATCAGCGCGTGCTGACTAGATCCTAGGCAGCTTAAGGCATGCGTGGCGCGCTCTGGTTGGACGCCGCCGTCCACGTAGCTGCTGACTCGGCCCGCGGTTTATGTTTCAAAGCACTGTCCGGCTTGATCTCCTCCATCCATTCAATACAGGCTTGATCAAATGGCTCCCCATCATCATCTCTAATGATCCCATGACCGTCCACACTAAAACCCTAACTCCCCGTCATCGTCCCCGATAGAATGATCCCATGCCCGTCCACACTAAAATCTTAAGATCTTGGCCATAGACTCAACCAAATCACTTCGAGTTTGATCCTATGGACTCGTCTAAGTGAGACGAACACATCCATACTGCTAAGGTACCATGAAATCAAGCTTAAGTCAACCAAATCACTTCGGGTTTGATCCTATGGACTCATCTAAGTGAGACGAACATATCCATACGCAACCAAATCACCTCGGGTTTGATCCTATGGACTCGTCTAAGTGAGACGAACACATCCATACTGTAATCATGCAAATAAATTAAGCCTAATTAAATGTAGAATCAAAATAAGCTCGGGAGGGAGAGAAGTTTTATACCTTTGCTCTGAGAAGGGAAGCTTCAATCAGAGGTGCTCGGCACGTTCGTTGGGGATTAAGGAGGCTAGGGATTAAGCCTCTTGTTGTGGTGTAAGGTCTAGGTTTGATTTTGATCAAGACAAATTTTGTGTGTTAATTGAAGTGTATACTAGGGGCTCTGTGGAAGGGGAAATTGATGGGGCTTCTTCCCCTTTCACTATTGTGAAGGTGTGGGTGAAGTTAATTTAAGTTTGGTGGACTGTGGAGATGTATTGGGCTCTGTCCTGGTTTTCGGCAAGGTTTTGAGCTCAAAATTGAACACCGTCAAGCGAATTCAGGGCAATGTGGTGGTTGGGTTGCACTGAGGAGGTCTCAAAGAGGCTTTGTGTGTGATTTCGGGGACTCTCTCCAAGAGATTTTTAGCACTTTATTTAATGGCCGTGGAGGTGGCCTTTTATAAAAAAAGGGGTTATGGTGGCTCNTTGGATTCACTTAGTCCAAATGAACTTACTAAACTCAACATAATGAGTTCCATAATTTTATTTAGACTGTGGAAAGCCATGTCAGCAACCGTAGGTTACCTCATCCGAGGGATTCCTGATTATCCGACAGAGATGTCTTAATTTAGTTGAAGTTATAGTTTTGTGTGATGTTTACCAAGGAAATCCCGATCATCCGATAGAGACATCTTAATTTAGTTGCAATTGTAGTTTTGTGTAGTGTTTGTATAAATTTTGAGTGTTTTATATTTTGAATGTTGTGGTGGTGAATTTTATCTTGGTTGATTTTTAATTTTGGTTTTGGTTTTTGTTTTATGGCTATCCTAATGGTTTTAGTTTTCATGCAGGGTGGCGTCGTTGTTTAGCATGCAAGTTTGCAGGTATAAAAGTACAGTATGAAAGTACAAAAAAGATAACGTTGAAAACTGTAAAAGCGTACCTGGCAAGTCTTCTCGTTTCACCACCTGAAACTTAAAATGCATGTTAAGGCAGTTTATATGAACTAGGGAAGTAAAATCTTGACGACCTACCTAACCCTAGGTCATATCTTGATGGGTCCTTAGGAGTTTAATTAAGGATGATTTTTTCAAGCAAAATGTATTAAGTTTAGTAGATCANGCCTAAAGATAAGGTGAGGATTTATGTTGCATAAGCAAACAACCTCAAAATCCTATGGCTTGTTGTTTAATTTTAAGGAAGGAATGATTTAGTTGGGGAAGCAGGTTTTGCTGTTGAAGATGGACGTGTTAGCTTGAAGCTCCTTGCCTTGACGAGTTTGAGTTTTCTAGTGTGTTCAGTTATGATGTCAAATCAGATGGCCCTATGGTTGTAGTTCTTTTTAAAAATTTTATGGGGGCATGTTAAAGTTGATTAGAGTGACACCGATTAGGATCCTATGGTTCCCTCGTTCCGGTACCACTATTTTCTATCAAATTTACTTAGTCTAAATGAATTTACTAAACTCAACTTAATGAGTTTCATACTTTCACTTAGACTGTGGGAAGTCTCGTTAGCAACTGTAGGTTACCTCCTCCGAGGGTTTCCCGATCATCCGATAGAGACATCTTAATTTAGTTGTAGCTATTGTTTTCAAGATGTTTGTGATTAAATTTTGTATTTTTTTTATATTTTGAATGTTGTGGCAATGAATTTTATGTTGGTTGATTTTAGTTTTTGTATTGGTTTTGCGACTACCCTAGCAGTTTTGGTTTTCATACAGGGTGACATCGTTTTTTAGCACGCAAGTTCATATTTTGGTTATCCATGTAGGTAAGTATAATAACATACTAAAAAGAAGTACGGAAAACCAAAAATGCATGTAAATAAATCACAATAAAAGCGTACCTGGATGGTCTTCCCGTCATCTCCAACTGAAACTCGAAATGCATGTAAGGGCATTTTATGTAAAGTGAGAAGAAAAAGGTTCCTAGATTATATCTTGGTGAGTCCTTAATGGTTTAATTAAGGATGATTTTATTAAGCAAAACATATCAAGTTTAGTAGACCTCCAAGGTATCCAACAAGCCAGGAGAGAAAGGCAGGTCCATGTTTTCCCCACACCGCCTGGTGAAAAGTCTCGAGCTCATTTAAACTTATTATGTTGCTTAATAATCCATCCAGTAAATATTTATAGTATGCAATGAACAGTGATGTTTCAATTATCCCTAAAAGTACGGGGCAAGTTAGTGTTATTAAGACACTTAGCCAATTTTGGTTTTAACTTGGGCTTGTAGTGTTTCAAAGGTGTTCAACGTTTATTCACTTTTCTAATCCTCATTTAATCAAATTTGATTTAGCTTAAGTAACCACCAAGCCCTTTGTTGACATCACTTTTAGTTGAGGTTTAGTTTTTCCTCTTTAATAGCCTAAGGTCTAGTCATAGGACTTTTTTATTGACTATTCTTTGAAAACTAGATAAGGAACCCTCACCATTACAAATTCCACACTCCTCTTTACTCAACTTGAAGTTCTACATATTGGTCATAACATCTATGACTTAGTAGGTGGGGTCAATACAGGGGAACTCAAGATGAGTTACCCTTAGGACTGCTGGACCTTAGGGTTGACCCTGGGTGTTGGTTTAGAATTTAAGGTACATACTTGCACTCACAATCACTCACAATCCTAAATTTAAACTTCTAGGCTTTGGTCCCTTGATACTTTTGGGAGACTCCTGTAGGTGGTCCCCTAAACCCACTAGCCCTAGGCTAGGGTTTAGCTAAGACCACTACATAGAGGACCCAAAATGGGATTTTCATTGGTCCATGGCTTATTGAATGATGGTTAGCACTCCAACTCTACCAAGACACCCAACAGCTTCTTTTGGAACCCCAAATTTGGCCAAAATTCCCAAATTTACCCAAAATACCCTATTAGTTCAAAAATCATTTCAAACACCTTGAAAACACCCAAACTACCCAAAATCACCAAAATTGGTCAAATTACTAAAATACCCCTCTTTACCCAAAAATTCTAAAAATTCCAAAAAATCTCAAAAATTTCTAAAACCTCCCAAATATTCCCAATTTTATTTTTCTCAACTATCACATGACCCACTTTGGCCAATTTGACCATCATTGACTAATACCCCCAAATTGACCTTTAAAGGCCCATATTTTCCCCAATTTACCCAAATGTCTATCCAATTGGTCTCAATTTACCCCAATTTTAATTCTAAACTCAAATTAATACCTGATATGACCAATATAGATCACATCCAAGCTCAATTGTTCCATGATTTAAACCCAATTTTGAGCTAAACCAAAAACCCAATTTTGGCCCTATCACTTGGTTCCACCAAATTGAACACATAGTCCACTAAATTGGAGACAATCTTTGTTGAGAAACCTTCATAACATCCACATACATCAAAATTGACCTTCAATTGGCCTTGGTGAGACCTCTATTTTATTTGGTTTCAACCTAAGTCCAAAAGCCCAAAATTTGCCCCAAATTGGCCATGTCTCAAAATCTCACCAAATTGAGGGCCTTAACCCCAAAATTTCCACTCTATCTCTTCATGAAAAATCTTCACAACATCTCCCATGATCATGTGGACCGTTCAATTTGGACTTAGCCTAAGGCTAGCCCAACCTTGACCCATGTCTAATCCAACATGCTCAAATTGACCAAATTTCAAAATTCCTTCAAATATACCCTCCAATTGAACTCAAAATCACTTCAACCCTTCACCAAAAATCTTCATTACAATCATCTACACAATTTTGATCAATCAATTGGGCCAATTGACATAGATAGCCTAGTCCAAAACCATGTTTTGGACATTTGGACCCGCATTGGATCCATGGCCCAATGTGATCAACTTGGATCAAATGTGATCAAATTGGCTCCACCTCAACCAAACCTAGGACCCCTAAGACTGACCCAAACCCATCTAATCCAACCTAATTGAGTTATGGACCAAGGGATCCCTAAATTGGGGGATCTCCTTATATTTTTGGCCAAAGCATATATTGTCATGTCCAAGACTTTCCCTAAGTCCATGGAATCATCTTCATGGCCTAACTCACTGGCTCACCTGCATCAGCTGGCCTAAGGCCCAACTACCCTGTCCTTTTTGGTAGGCCTACTCTCCAGGAAACACCAGGTCGAGAACACCCAACTTGATTTAAAATCAAATTTAACCTTGCTGATGTGTCCCACTGCCATTGGTCACTTTGGATCTTCCTCTCCTCACCAAGACAGCTAATCTCAACCCTTAACTTGCCCTGAGAGTGGCCATGGCCATGGCCACTTAAGCAACCATCCCCCACGACCAAGAAGAGAGCTAAAATCAACCTTAGAAAAACCCTACCCATTTCACTCCAAATCATTCTTCCAGCATCCCTAACCTTAGCTCCACCAATTTCCAACTTTAACCCCCTCTTTGTGAGCTCAATTTCAGAGCTCATTTTCAAGCCCAAAAATAGGGCACTCTCTGAAACTCAATCAATCTCCAAATTGATTGCTCCCTGAGCTTCCCCAAATCAAAAGAGGAATTTTTCCCATAAAATCCCCATCCCACAGTCACTCTAACATAGCTCTAGCCCAAAGCCGCATCACCCACGGGAGGAGCTCTAAATCAGACCCAAGCTAGGATCAAATTGGTGCATCCAGAAGGCTTGCTGGACCCAACTGAACCTTACACAAGCATCCAATTGAGGCTAAACCTGTTGGACAGAGGTATAAACCATTTTCCTCAAAATCCAAGCTCGGTTTGGGACATTGTGAAGCAAACTTATAATTCATGCTTGATCAACCGTATATATGTGCTCGTCTAGGTTAGATGAAAGTTTAGAAACAAATTTCATGTAATTTAATTGAGAATATAGAAAGAAATTAGGGTCATAAAAGCTATGGTTATGGGTTTAAACCAGACAGGGATGAAGATCATGGACAGTTGGATCGCACGTGTACTGAATGAGCGCTCTGATGCAGTCGGACGACACTACAGTTTGTGAATGCACCGTCAAACCAAATATTGCTAGCCAATCAGAGGAGGATGTGTGGCCCGCTTCAATGTCGTCGCATGATGACTCATTTAAGTGAGAAATTAGGGCATTTTTTTATTAAACTAAATCAACAAACTTCAAAAATCCATATCTTGGTGTAGAAAAATCATAAAAATAAAATAAAATTACCCTCTTACTCAGTGAATAGAGGAGAACAATGTGAAAGTAATTTGGAGTTTATTTTATGCATATTTTATTTTTAATTAATCAAACACTGATTTGAATGATTTGATTCTCCATGCATGTGAAAATATCACCATGGCTTAAAATGTTAGCATGTTGTTGCTTCTGTCTTAGGGAACATCCTCTGATTTTTTGAAAGTCAGAGGAGGTCCCTAGACAGAGAATCATATTTTTCAAGTTTAGGAGCATTATTTGCTTAAAATAATCATGGAAATTAGCATGTTTCTTCGAAAAATATAAAAAATTTTTGGAAGGTTTATGTTGTCCAGAGAGCTTTTGGAAAAATTTCTCATGAGCCAAGTCATTCAAAATACACTTAATATTTATAAACCCTAAATCACTAAAATAATTTATTTTGAAAAATAGAAACAACAAAATGACTTGACTTTTGATCTTCACTATTATTTAGGATCCAGAGAACTCACCATAAAAATTCCAAAGCCTTTTGAGTTCATTTGATAACTTAAGTTGATTTTTTAAGATAAATAACATTTTTGGCACTTAAATAATTTTTAAAAATCAATATATAACTAAAAAATTTATTAAAACTTATTTTTTGAGTTCTCTGTGATCAGGGGTATTTTCTAAAAATAAAATGGTATTTAAAATAAAAACTTGATTTTTAACCTATTTTAAATATTTAACTAATTTAAAATCCATAAAAATCACAAAAATAATAAAATTCATGGAAATGTTCTAAATTACTTTCTAAGCACTTAGGAATAATTAGAATATTTTTTCTGATTTTTAAGTAAAGAAACTGAATTTCAAAGCTTAAAAATAATTTTAAGAGGCTAAAATAAGTTTTCACCAAGAATAATTCCAATAAATCAAATAAAATTTAGAAAAAAATATTAAATTTTCTCCTCTAAGTTTTTTGACCTCAGGGAGATTTTTCAAAAATATAAAACTTAATTTTCCCCATTTAAAATATTATATATTTAATAAATACCACATAACTTAAAATAATTCTTAAAATTCAAATTAAATTCAAAAAATCATGAAATTTGGTCCAAAGGCTTCCTTAGACTAGGTCTACCTCCAGTACAAATTTTAAGGGATTGGCATTTACCTTGGCCAAGTTAGGAATTTTATTTGAAAAATACTTTTTTTACATGAAAATAATTATATAAATTAAATTAAATCTTAAAAAATCACATTTTCTCCTCTGATGTCTTAATTAACCCATGAATGAGGTAGGATAAAAATTTCAAAGTCATTTGAATTGAATTTGACAAATTATGAAGTGTTAGAACCTTAAGGGCAAATGTGTAATTTTGGAAATTTAACATTAATTTAATGAGGGAAATGGGTAACCTCTGATCTTAATTTGGATGTTTGAAACAGAAGGGGTTAATTGGTAGAAAGCATCGTCACTTTCTTAATTGAAAAAGATGAGTTAATAAATTTTTGAATTATTAAATTTTGGAAGTTTATTAAAATAAAATGAACCCAAGACTTAGGGGTATGACTTTTAAAGTCAATAATTAATCAATTTAATACCCCTATTTTGATTTTCAAATAAAATTCAAATCATGAATTATGACCACATAAAGCTTAATCTTTTCAAAACTAATTAAGACACTTACCTAGGTCTTAAGGGCTTAGTAGCGACTTAGGCTAAATCAAGTCTCATTTAAATAAGGATTAGAAAAGTAAACGTCATTTAAAATTAAAATATCTTTCAAACACTACAAGCCCAATTAGGATAAAAAATTGGTTAAGTGTTCCAATAACACTAACTTGCCTCTTTAAGGGTATTCACCCACATAATCTTCCAAATTAAACTGCAGATGATAATTACCCTATTCTTAGGGATAATTGATACATCAATGCTCGTTGAGCCTTAAGGGTATTTACAGGATGAATTATTAAGCAACATAATAAGTTTAAAAGAACTCAAAATTTTCCACCTGGCAGCGAGAGAGTAGCACAAATCTGCTTCTTTCTGTAGATCTGTTAGATACCTCGGAGATCTACTAAACTTACCATATTTTGCTTGGCAGCATCATCAATAATTAAACTCTTAAGGTCCCACCAAGATATGACCTAGGGTTTGATATATCGTCAAAATTTTATCTCCCTACTTCATATAAACTGCCTTAACATACTTTTTAAGTTTCAGGTGGTGGAATGAGAAAACTTGCTAGGTACGCTTTTATAGTTTTTAGCCATGTCTTTCTTATACGTTCATATTGTACTTTATACTTGCAAATTTGCATGCTAAACAACGGTGCCACCCTGCATGAAAACTAAAACTATTAGGATGGCCACAAAACCAAAACCAAAACTAAAATTAAAACCAACCAAGATAAAATTCACTGCCACAACATTCAAAATATAAAATAACTCAAAGTTCAATCACAAACATCACACAAAACTACAACTTCAACTAAATTAAGACATCTCTATTAGATGATCGGGAATTCCTTGGAGGAGGTAACCTACGATTGCTAACAAGGCTTCCCATGGTCTAAATGAAATTATTGAACTCATCAAGTTAAGTTTAGTAAATTTATTTGGACTAAGAGAATTTAATAGAAAATAGTGGCGCCAGAACGAGGGAACCGTAGGATCCTAACTGGTGTCGCTCTAATCAACTTTAATGTGCCCCCATAAAATTTAAATAACTACGACCATAGGGCCACCTGATTTGACAACATAACTTGACATACTAGAAAACTCAAACTCGTCGGGACAAGGAGCTTAGAGCTAGCATTGTGGGCAACATGACCATCTTCAACAGCAAAACCTGTCTTCCCCAGCTAAAACAATATTCCTTTCTTATACTTAAACAATAAAGCCATATAACTTTGAGGTTGTTTGCTTATGCAACGTAAATCCTCACCTTATATTTAGGCCTTTTGTATAGCTCTGCTATACAATATAAGCCCTAACTTGTCTTAGGATTCCAAGGTTGTCGTTTGTCACAACCTAAACCCTCACATCTTCCAGACTATTTGGGTGATCGTTTCACGCAAATGTAAGCCCTAACTAATAAAATTGGTGGGATGAAATAGTTAAATATTTTTCCTCAAAAATGAAGCCAAACATTAGGATAGCTTGGGAAGTCACTGAGGTTCTCCTCTGGATTCATGACATCTCCTAATTCTTCCTGCTTTGGACTCTACAACAAAATGTTACAAATTTGAACAAATCCTCTTTCACACCTCTTTATCCGATCTCTTTGAAAAGTCCTACCCTTTGAAACTCTTTGAAGATAATATTTCCTGATTTTTATTGAAATTTTTCTTAAATGTCTTTGGTCATTTGAGATGTAATTAACTATAGGGGCTTGCCCTTATTGTAATATAAACCCTATTTAATTCATTATATTAAATAGGGGAACTTGTCGGCAAATAAAATAGTTTCACACACCAAACGGATGTCATATATTCCTTAGTTTATTGGATCGAGTCTCATCCTCAAGTCTTGTGTTTATGCTTTGAGGTACATACATGATTTGAGGTACAACGGTCTCNATATATATATATATATATATATATATATATATATATATATATATATATATATATCTATGTGTGTGTGTGTGTATGTAAATTAAAACGTCCTTCTGAAGTGGGCAACGAGATTTTAATTCCGCTGACCGACAGCTTCTTACGAGCAACTCCTCCAACCAAAAATAGTGCCAACAGCTTCTGGCGACTCCGCTGGGGAAAATCTTTTCTCTCCATACAAATCAAGAAATATTATCTTCACACATCGGTAATATGTCCATATCCCTCTTAGACCAAATTACCCTTCTATTGTTGGCATACTTTACCCATTTCTGTCTTGAGAAGGTACAACCAACTCCTTGGACTTCAGGACTTGCTGTTAAACCATCTTTGAACAGAGCGGTTCAGAAGGCCATTAAGAACTCTTTAAATTTTCATGTGGGTTCAGATCTCCAATAGGTGTGTCGGTGGACTAGTTCCACCTGGGCTTTATCTGACACTAAATGGGTCCCGCACTGGGTCCTAAAATACTTCACATCTCCCTTCCAAAATTGATTTGCTATTATGCAAATTAAACCAAATCTTGTTGTACTACGCGCACTTTGAAATTTTCTTATATTAATTAGATTTTACACCTCTTGATTTTTCTTAAACAAAATTTTAAAATTCCCATAAATTATGACCCGCCCGGTCACTTCTATTTTCGGTGCTAGCACTAAAAATTATGAGGTTTTTGGCCATATAGCTAACCTCAAATCTTTCTATTTTCAAGCCTGCTGCAATGGCCAACTAGGCGCTGACCTTTTCTTGCAACCTGCCAACAAGCCACAAAGCCCGTAACCTTGCTCCTACCATCAAATTTGGAGCCAGATTTGAAGATCTTAAGGTCATCCTCGAGAAAGCCCCGTTTGTAGTGATGAAGATCGCCGCACCAAAATTACAAGAACCGTCTGCAAAAATCAATCTGAACTGCCTTCAAGATTTCTCTGCCTGCAAGAAGTCTAAAACTACTGTCGTCACGACACTCGCTAAACCTAATATCCTTGCTACTGCTAAGGGGAAAGAAGTAATGATTATTGAGGATCCAAATGAGGGATTAACTGTCCCACCACCCGTGTATGAAATCAGATCAAGTTCGGGGATTGTACCGCTAACCCGAACCCAAAAAAGGAACTGTAATAGAAGGGTTTGGAGGGCCATCAAAGCCCAGGCTCCCAAGGAGACACCCATTGAGGAGGAGCCTCATCAATTTGAAGAAGTGTTACCAAAAATTTATCCACTCCTACGAGGAAGTAGATTCCATCCTTTGACGGATACCGATGGATACGGGAGTATCCGAAAAATTGCCGCTGCATTACCACCACTTCATGGACATGGTGAGGAGAGAAAGAAGTTCATTCCTATCACCCGAGTTGGTGCAGTTTTTAAAAGGTTAGCTACCAAAGAAGGATGTTTGGTTAGCAAGTTATTTAAATGAGTGGGAGATGCAATTTCCCCTCGCATGAAGAAGAAAATTTTGAAGGGCGTCAAGTCTGTCAGATAGTCTTACAAGACAACTGGAGTTCCACCTACTCGCATCCTCGTTTGGTTCCATTTAGGGAATAGAGTTAATACCGCAGTGATTATTACTGATTATACTGCCACCAGGACCGCAGGCCGTTGAGTGGTTAAGTCGAGACCAGGACTGAAAATCTTACCCGTCACCCATTATGGAGACATTTCTACAACCCTGAAGGAAAATACAAGATGATTACCTGACTCTGTAGCCGATCTACACCACGGGGAGTACACTTTCCCTTGACAAATTGATGTTTCTACTAAGACACTCCATCCTGAAACAACATTATTGAAAAAGAAAAAGGTATGGGTACCTAAGGTCACTGCACTGATACAGTCCAGTGAGCCCGCAGGACAAGAATCAGAAATGAAACCAGGGTCTAAAATATCTGACATCGTTGCAACAATACCCAGTGAGATGGAGGAACAAGTTGAGGATTTCCCCAGGGTCCTCCAGATCTTAAAGCGATCAAGGAATCAATAATTGAAGAGAAAGTTGAGAAACTAAGGATCGAGATTTCTGAGTTAGCTTGAGAACACAGAGTTTCCATCGATACCGATGATAAAAATTTTGATTACAATGATTACTTGGAGGAAAATTTCATGGATGTCCATGTAATTAAAACAAGAGCCGCCACATCTGCGCGCAAGGCTCAACCTTACACTGAAGAGAACGCTGTAGATGAACTGCGTAGGGCTGTCCTCCTAAAAGACGAGCAAGTTAGTCTACTGGAGAAAAGAATAGAAGAGATGACCGTAGCCATGACCGCTATGGCCACTATTCAAGGGCAATCACGAGCGCCGCAATTTGCTTCTCCAGAGATCAATCAGCCAAAAATTTTACACATCACAGATGAAAGAAGAGAGGTTGCTTCAGCAAACAGAGACAAGAAACATAGAAAGGATTCTCCATCAGGTGTTATACCAAAAAAGGAATTCAAGCAAATTGTTGAACAAGTGCGGGACACTTTAATCCAATCTAAGGGTGGTGCATTGGTTCTAAAGGGTAGACCTTACCTGAAGGAATTCGATGTCGTGCCTTTCCTCAAGGGTTTTGTAGCCCCAAACTTCAAGATATTTGATGGAACTGGAAATTCCAGACAACATATAGTACATTTCCAAGCCAGCTCTGACAACTTGAGAACTAGTGAAGCTCTACTCTTCCAACAGTTCGTCAGCAACTTGTCAGGAATTGCTTTTAACTGGGACGCTGACTTGCCTAACGGGTCAGTTAAAACATTTTCCGAGTTGGAACAACTATTTGTTAAAAGATTTGCCGGGGCACAACACCATGTGTCTATTGGAGAGCTCATGATGGAAAAATAAAAGCCTAGTGAAACTTTGGTGGGCTATATTTTGAGGTGGAGAAACCTTAGCATGAAATGTGAACCTCGGCTACAGGAACATCATGCAATTAAAATTTTACTCAAGAGCATTCATGGGCCAGTAGCTTTCATGCTCAAGGGACTCACCATCAAATCCTTCAATAAGCTACTCTATAAAGCCAATAGTCTTCAAGAGGAAATTAAGCACATGGAGCCACATGAAAAGGCTAAGGTGACCAGAGTGTTCGAAAAGAAATCAGGAGTAGTAGAGACCATTGACAAAGGACAGCAGCCAATGAAGATATATGTAGAAAAGGCTAGCCAATCCTTGTCACAATTCGCTCAGAAATAGAGAAGTTAATCCAGCCAGCAACCGCCTCAAGAAGGATCACCTCGAATGGGGGATAAGAAAATGTCCCTGTTAGAGTGACCTAAAATGGTGTATTCTTCAAAGATGAAGCTATACCTAAAATATTTAGAAGTCTGATGAAGAAGTTAGTGTTCAAACTACCAGATCCGAAGAAGCCCGAAAAGGTGGATAAGAAGAATGAACAAAATTATTGCCCATACCACCGGTTGCTTGGGTACACTATAGAAAAATGCTTCGTCTTTAAGGATTGGCTCGAGAGGAACCTTAAAGAGGAGAACATAACAATCTCGAAAGAATATTTAAAAGAACTTGAAAAGGTTCCATAAATATGATTTCGGTCGAGCCAATCTCCCTAATTGATCTGTATACTGGAACAGATGGATGGAGTACAAATTGGGATAAACTCAAAAGGGTCCTCAATCAAATACAGGATTCATCAAAACAATCTTCTGCATATACCAAAGAAGAAGGATGGGAGGAGTTTTAGAGCAGGTCATCCAAGAAAATACTGAACAAGATCCAGTCTGCATCAAAACAAGCGTCCATTCAGAGTCCGCAGCATACCAAGCCCGAGATGAAGGTTTCGTCAGGAGAGCCATCATTGTCAATGACAAAGAAGAAGAAGAAAAGTGTCACTACACATATTGATAGCACGGGGGGTAGGATAAGGGCTACTTATACTAGATTAGTTGTCTCAGATTCGGGGAAGAAAATCCTCGAACCCTTGCTTTGTACGATTATCTTTTTTCCCTCCGGGGTCTTATGAATATAATGATTGTGATTTTAGATACGTTTTAACTGTTTCTGGTGATAACGTAACTAATTATGACCAATCTAGCTTTGATCTCAATCCCCAAAATGATCCTTAAATCGTACTTGAGTCCGGTGAACTCATTGTTAATTCTAAAGAAGACATCAATGATACTGTTTACGACAGCACCAATAACGAGGAGCCAATTCTCAAGCATGACGGTACACCGCTTACCATCAACTTAGATCTTTCCGACAAAGAGGAAGAGACACTGTAAGATTCAACAATGATATCTCAAGAAGAAGAAATCACAGAAGTTAACTTAAGGAGCGGAAAAGTGTTACCACCAAGAACAGCTCCATCAGATAAAGAAAAGCAGATAATGACTCGAGAGGAGATACCCCCACCAGTGGAAGTGCCACATGATCAAGATAAAATCAAACGATCATACAAAGTAGACTACAACGTGCTAGCTCATCTTAGGAAGCCGTCGGCCCGACTAAGCATCTACGACACTCTGATCCTATCAAAGGAAATGACAGAGTCTCTGGTTACAGCTTTGCTTGACCCAGAGATTTTCTTAGCTTTGTTGGCCAGCACATCCTCAGATGAAATTTTTTTGATAAAAGAACAGCTTGGGGTAACCTTCACAGATGAAGACTTGTTGCTCAGTACCACCGATCACAACCGTCCACTCTACATCTCCGTCAACATCGATAGATTAGTGTTGTCCAGAGTTTTAGTAGATCCTGGAGTATCTTTTCAACTTCGACAGATCACAATCGTCCACTCTACATCTCCGTCCACTCTACAAACATCGGCTATTTAGATATTGAAGCTCTAGAGCTTACGACTGATAAAATGATGTTAAGAGGATTCAACCAAAAGGAAGAAAGAGCCCTCGGATCAGTTACATTACTTATGAAGGTAAGAGAACTTGTGACAACCGCTAAATTTCATATCATCGACGCCAAGACCTCTTTTAACGCTCTACTTGGTCGACCATGGATTCATGAGCACAATATGGCTCCATCATCTCTACACCAGTGCATCAAATACTGCAAAGATGGTCAAGAAAATTGCTACAAAGGAGACCTACAATCATTTTCAGTACATGAATTTGGTATCCATGAAGATGCTGCCTACTACGCGCCTCCAAAGAGGACTATCTTCTCTCATGAAGTTATCAAGAAAAAGGATGAAGATTCAGAAGAATTATAAAGAGGAGTTCATTCAACTCTACTTCAGCAATCTTTCACCACTCCCTTACAACGAGTTGGTGAAGGTTCTTTTAGTTCACGCACCCGAGGTCGAGACTGGGGACGCGGACGAGGAAGGATCAATTTAATCGTTGAACGGACTAGGCCAACCATCAACGTTGGTGATGAAGACAGTTCTGAAGATGAGATAATGATGACAAGATGGAAGAGACCTCAATTCTAATTTCCTTAGAAGATACAGAGAAAAATTAATATGAAATAATGTATGAACGGATAAACCACTATGTAAATTTATGACCCTTACTCTGATTCTCCCTCAAGATGTTGAGAGTTTAGAGGTCAAGGAAGTTTGTAGTTTTGGTTCAAAGCTGATCAAATTTTACCATGCTTCTACCTCTACTGAGCTTGAAAAATATGTAAATTTGGATGTTGATTCTAATGAATTAATGGAAATGCCTACCTCTACTGAGCTTAAAAAACATGTAAATTTGGATGTTGATTCTAATGAATTAATGGAACAAAACATGTAAATTTGGATGTTGATTCTAATGAATTAATGAAATTGCCTTTTGGTTACTTCTCACCTTGTGTTCAGAAGTTAATTTTTGGATGATGATCCTAATGAATTAATGGAATTGCCTTTTGGTTACTTCTCGCATTGTGTTCAAAAGTTAATTCAACCTGGACAATGAATTAATGGAATTACCTTTTGGTTACTTCTTGCCTTGTGTTCAAAAGTTAATTCAACAAGGATGAATTAATGGAATTGCCTTTTGGTTACTTCTCGCCTTGTGTTTAAAAGTTAATTCAACAGCGTGAATTAATGGAATTGCCTTTTGGTTACTTCTCGCCTTGTGTTCAAAAGTTAATTCAACAGGTTTAATGGAATTGCCTTTTGGTTACTTCTTGCCTTGTGTTCAAAAGTTAATTCAACAGGGACACTTACCAGAAAAAATGCCAAAAGATAAATTTTAACTTTTTGAAAAATTATGGAATGGTAAAAGTTAAACACCAAATTCAAAAGAGGGTCTCGGATTTGGTACAGTCGAACCAGTCGACGATTTTGAATTTTGCATGGTTGTTACTAGCGAGTCAGAAGAGGATTGCCTTGATATAGAGGATGACTCTAATTATCAACCAATAGAAGATGCTCCACAAGAATTTGAGGAAGAAATTAAATCTACCATTGATGAATTGAAAGAGATTAACCTCGAGACTGAAGAACAACCCCTACCTACATTTATAAGTTCTCTACTCAATGACAAAGAATCTGCAGAATTGATCAAACTATTAACATAATTCAAAGATTAATTTGCATGGAGCTATGATGAAATGTCAGGAATGTCAGTAGAACTTGCAGTCCATAAACTCGGTGTGGAAAAGAATATAACCCCAGTAAAATAAGCTCTCAGGAGAATGTGCCTCGAAATAGAGCAACAACTCATCGCCGAGGTGAAGAAATTAATAGACGCTAACTTTGTGAAAGAAGAGCAATACACCACGTGGTTAGCTAACATTGTACCTATTAAGAAGAAAAATGGACAGATCCATGTTTTTGTCGACTTCAGAGATTTGAAAAAGGCATGTCCAAAAGATGAATTTCCACTACCCATACCAGAGATGATGGTGGATATCACTTCAACACATGAAATTTTCTCCTTCATGGATGGATCGTCAGGATACAACCTAATCAAGATGGCTCCCAAGGATGTAGTACTTACAGCCTTCAGAACACCGATTATAATTTTCTGCTACACAATGATGTCGTTCGGCCTAAAGAATGCCGGAGCAATATATCAAGGCGCAATGACGAAGATTTTTGACGAGCTCATTCAAAACCAAGTAGAATGCTACGTGGATGATTTGGTTATCAAAAGTAAACAAAAAATAAACCATTTGTACGATTTGAGGATTGTGTTTAATCGGTTACAAAAATATAACCTTAAAATGAATCCCTTAAAGTGCGCCTTTGGCGTTACCTCTGAGAAATTTCTGGGATTCGTTGTCTGTCATCGGGGAATCGAGATCGACCCCGATAAAATTAAAGTTATCTTGGAAATGCCTCCTCCTAAAACCTTGAAACAACTACATTCCTTTCAGGAGAAGTTTGCATATCTGAGATGCTTTATCTTTAATCTCTCAAATAGGTGTCAGCCTTTCTTGGCATTAGTTAAAAAGAACGCCAAATTTATTTGGGAAGAGAAATGCTAGCGGGCTTTTGAGGACGTTAAACAATATTTAATGACATCTCTTGTCTCGGTAGCCCCTATCCCAGGAAAACTGTTGATACTTTATACCGCGATTTTAGACGACGCTCTTGGAGCCCTCTTAGCTCAAGTCAATGATGAGGGTAAAGAAAATGCACTCTACTACTTGAGTCGTCGCCTAATACCAATGGAGATAAGGTATCCACCTATTGAGAAGCATTTTTAAGCATTGATTTTTGCAGCTCAAAAGCTTAGACATTACATGCTTTCTCATAAGATTACCCTAATCTCGAATTATAGTCCATTGCAATATCTGATGACCAAACCAACAATCTCGGGACGTATAGCAAGATGGTCAATGATCTTATTGCAATTTGATATAACCTTTGTTTCCCTCCCTGCTATCAATGGATAGGTACTAGCAGACTTTCTCGCTGCACACCCACTGTCAAATGCTTCCTCTCTCAATGATGAGTTACCAGACGAGCAAATACTATAAATGGAATTCTCCGGTGTGCAACGCTGGGAAATGTACTTTGATGGCGCTTCGTTAACCAGAAAAGATAAAGGATCTGGCACAGTTATACCAGGAAAAGCAAGGATCAGTTTGATCTTTATCACACCAGATATAGGTATGTTGAGGTTCTCATACCACATGACGGAGCTGTGCACCAACAATGAGGCAGAATATGAAGCTTTAATCACCGGATTGAGAATGACAATCTCAATGGATATAACAAACTTTGTCATCTATGGCGACTCCCAACTCGTCATTCTGCAAGTCGCCGAACAATATATAATTTTGAAACCAAGATTAGCATAATACCATTAGTACACGATGAAGCTCCTGGAATAGAGTCCCAATGTGACTTTGTACTGGATTCCTAGGGGAGATAATGCCCATGCCGACGCTCTAGCAAAACTTGCTAAGGAAATGGCATGTCCCCTGGAGAATTCCATTGAAACCACATTGCAAGGAAAATAAGTTTTGTCTCAGATCAATCTTGAAACTCTGTACAAGCTTGGAAAAGAAGAAGCAATAAATACAATTGCAAATATCAATGAAGATTGGCGCAAGCCATTAATAGAATATTTGCATATTGGAAAACTGCCAGAAGATAAGTCTAAAGCGCATCCTATCACAAGAAGGGCCATGTCTTATGCCCTGGTGGGAAACGTTCTCTATAGAAGATCATCAGACCAAATGTGGCTACGGTGTTCGAGTAGGGACGAAGCACAGAATATTGTCAAAGAGGTACATGCCAGATTGTGTGGCGCTCACCAGTCACGGCCAAAAAATTAGAATGAAGATAAAAAACTTGGGTATTATTGGCCAGCAATGATGTCCGATTGAATGGATATAGCCAGAAAATGTCACCAATGCCAAGTACATGGGGTGGTCTTACACCAGCCTCCGAATGTACTACACCCAACTGTTGCCTCGTGTCCATTCGAGTGTTGGGGTAGACCCTCCATCTTTCAAAGGACATAAGTTTATACTTGCCGCTATAGATTACTTCTCCAAATGGGCAGAGGTAGTACTGTTGCGTGAGGTTACGACACAACACGTCCTTCAATTTTTCAAAAGCCAAATTTTCTACCATTTTGGAGTACCGCGAAGAATAATTTTTGATAATGGGATAGCTTTCAGAAGCACAACGATCAACAATTTCATCAAAAGACATGAGATAGATTGGAGATACACTACGATTTACTATCCCAAAGCAAATGGCCTGGCTGATGCCTTCAACAAAATAATGGTATATATTTTAAAGAAAACACTGAATGAAAACAAAATGGATTGGCACAACAAACTATTAGAAGCCTTGTGGGCCTACCGGACGACTTTCAAGACTCCCACTCAATGTACACCTTATATGCTTGTGTACGGGTCTGAGGCCGTGCTACCGCTAGAAATCCAGACACCGTCTCTTAGAGTTGTTGTGGCCGACCAACTCACAACAAGAGAAAGTGCAAAATTCAAACTTGAAGAACTGGAGAGTCTCCAGGGAAAATGACTAGAAGCATAACAACATTTGGAGCTTTACCAGGCGAAGATGGTATAAGCCCATGACAAATTTGTCCGCCCAAATACATTCAAAGTTGGTGACCTCATACTTGTGCTCAAAAGACCTATTCTTGCACGTCGCAAAATAGGTGAAAATTTTGAGCCAACTTGGGAGGGACCATTTATCGTTGAAAAGGTCTACACAGGAGGAGCCTACCAGTTAGTGCAATTCCAAGGCAAAAGATCCATGTTACCAATAAATGGACGATATCTGAACACCTATTATGCAGCCTGATGCTGCTTGCCTCTATTTGCTTTGAAAATTTGAAACTTTGATTGTTTTAGGGTTATCTATGTGGCCAAATGTTTATGATCGGGTCCAAATTTTGTAATTAACCTTAATATAATGAAAATTTTGAAAAAAATTTTTAACTTCAAATTTTCTCCTTTCCAGTTTTGAGTATAATGTTTCACAAAAAATTAAACAAAATTCATATATAAGTAAACAATTTGTTTCACTAAAATAAGTTAAAATTCACTTCAATAAATACTTTATTTTATTCTTGTTCATGCCAAGTTTTGGCCCACTGATGTTTTTCCTGTCGTTTGCAGAAAAATGTCGGAACAAAGGCTGATCCTTACTTTCAAGGATGGTTGGAGCCTCTCAATAAATGAGGAAATGGTGCCGCAGGGTGGTACCATAGACTTCAACATGGATTTTGATCCGGTTGACATGGACTGCGAAGGTCCTCTCATGAATGTAGTCAGCTGCAGAGAGAAAGAGTGATTGCCTTCACTACTAAGGGTGACCGCCAAAGATAATGCATCCCACAAAGGCAAGAACGTGATAACAGAGCAAGATCCGATGGAAGGGCCCAGCCGTCTGCCCTCCATGGTAGCTACACCAACTGGAGGCCTAGCAGCTGCCAATAGCAAACAATTGCTAAGTGCTTCACTTCGCAAGACACAACGCAGAAATGCTAGCCGCAAGAAATAGAGGGCTTTTCTACGACAAGAACGCAGACGTCAGAGAGAGACGAACAACTTACTCACCCCTATTTCTGAGGGCATATTTATGATCCAGACATGAAAGAAACTTCTGCTAGCCTACCCACCACTGATGAAGAACCATGGTTTATGGCAGAGCCAAAGACACTTTTAGCTTCAGATGTTTTATGCAAGGGTTGCCCGACGTGCAACGCTGAAATACCTGCAGGGACATGAGCCACAGAGGCGTTTGTAGAATGATCGGATTGCAATGTTCTAAATTTAAAACATTTTAGTACATTGGAAGAGTATACCTCCAACAGTGATGGGTCTCAGACTTCAAATTTTATGATGGATGAGCCATACGTCCCACTGAGGACAGATCAATATGTACCATGGAACCCAGGGTCGTACATCTCGCTAAATGCCGAGTCTTGTGTTCCAGATAAGCCAGCGCTAGTTTGGAGTCCTGCCGATGTTCAAGGGAGGAACGCCCGCGACAGCTATCGACCCCTAGCACGATGGAGTACTACAAAATAAGCAAAGTAAATAAAAGAGAATTTGAATTTTACGAAATTTAGGAAAAATTCATCAACATACAGGAGGGATTAGAATTGTTTACCAGAGTCTTCTCAGAGACTGATGAACAAAGTATTCTTGACTGCATTTTTGACCTAAGGGACAGAGGTTGAGCAGGTTTACTTATGGAAAGGACTTATTCTGAGCAGAGGAAATGGATGCGAGGAAAAGGGAGGATTACAATCAAGTGTGGCTGCTGCTACAACTTCACAAATGACAAACAAGGGAATCCTCTTGGGATCCTCAGCACGATCAAGTAGATCCACTACCGCCAATGATAAAGTGGATGATCAAAAGAATGGTCAAATGGAGTATTCTGCCTGCTACATGCATTCTAGATAGTTGTATTATCAACATCTACGACGAGGGTGATTGCATTCCTACACACGTTGATCACCATGACTTCGTGAGGCCATTTTGTAGGGTCTCATTCATGAGTAAAAGTAACATCTTATTTGGGAAAGAAATTGACATCGTCAGCCCTGGTGAATTCAGAGGCTCTGTGGAGATTCACCTGCAAGATAGCTCAGTACTTGTTCTTAAAGGCAACGATGCAGATGTCGCCAAACATTGCATTTCAGGGGTACGACACCATAAGGTGTCCGTAACCCTTCGTAGGATGGACGATAGCAAAACACCATATGGATT
This sequence comes from Phalaenopsis hybrid cultivar, assembly GCA_002079205.1. Lineage (NCBI taxonomy): Eukaryota > Viridiplantae > Streptophyta > Magnoliopsida > Asparagales > Orchidaceae > Phalaenopsis > Phalaenopsis hybrid cultivar. The sequence goes on along the minus strand of JXCR01087538.1, from coordinate 196,440 downwards.
TCAGCTAGACCAGAAACTGGAAAAGCTACTGTCGTACGAGCTATGAGAGGGTTGCACCTCTAAGTACATGCGAAGGGAACTCTTGTCCTAGAGCATGGCTTAGAAGGTCTGCTCGATCAGGAGCTCGTTGTACCTGATACAGAGGGTCATAGGGTCCACTTTCCTTTTATATAGCAACATGATATGTATCTGATATATTCAACCTACACTGTATTCATGGCAGGAGATGATCTGGATGTACTTCAACATGGACCATATATTGTACCTTTTTGAGGCGTCAGCCTATGTTTGATCTGTGACATCTTTATTGAAGAAGATTAATGAAAATTTCTCTTAGAAATGTGCCTTTTTGTCAGTTACCTTTTTGTGCGATGGATGGAATCCATGAACCACGCGTTAGTTCAGAATTTCAATGAACGAAGAACGAAACAACAAACCTTTAACAATAAATAAAATTTAAGTAAAAATAATTACAAATGAATAAATAATAAAACAAATTACTTTTGAAAATCAACCAATTAAAATTAAAATTTTAAAAGACATATGTTGAAAAATTAAATGTGATAAAAATAAGAAGAAAAGAAAATGAATATGTTGAGTGGATTCTCTCAATTTTGGAGTTTCTTACTCTTTGTGTGCGTAGCACAACCATCTTTATCTGCATTAAATCTTTTCATATCCCCATAGAATTTCACATTCTGCACAAAATCCCACAAAACTCTACAAATCTTCTTCAACAAAATCAACCTTTTCACATGACACATTTTTGCAAATTCAACATCACAAACTCTCTACACTATTTTTATATGACTCTTGGAGCCAGTACCCAAATTTTGACTCCCCATATTCAAAATTGGTACAAGCCCCCCTCTAACGGAACATGGCATCTTATCCTTAACCTTCGAGGTCGGTCCCTGACTTCCGAATCTCTTTTCAAAAATGATAACTAAAATTCAATTTTCATTTCAAGATCAGTACCTAAATTTTGATTCCTTCACATATTCTCATATTCTATTCACATATTCCCCACAAATTCACATGTGTGAATATGGATATTTTCTGCATAAGGACACACATGCTTTCTTGTTACCTCTTGAGTTGGATGTGAGTCCTAGTGCCTTCCTTCTCAATGTAACACACATATTTTCTTATCATCATTTAGGTTGGATGTGAGTCCTGGTGTTTTCCTTCCTAACGTTATGCATATATTTTCTTGTTACCACTTGAGTTGGATGTGAGTCCTGGTGCTTTACTTCTCAATGTAACACACATATTTCCTTGTCACCTTTTGGGTTGGATGTGAGTCATGGTTCTTTCCTTCCTAACGTGACGCACATACTTTCTTGTTACATCTTGAGCTGGATGTAAGTCCTAGTGCCTTCCTTCTCAATGTAACACACATATTTTCTTGTCACCATTTGGGTTGGATGTGAGTCCTGGTGCTTTCCTTCCTAACGTGAAGCATATATTTTCTTGTTATCTCTTGAGTTGGATGTGAGTCTTGGTGCTTTCTTTCTCAATGTAACACACATATTTCCTTGTCATCGTTTGGGTTGGATGTGAGTCCTGGTGCTTTCCTTCCTAACGTGACGCACATATTTTCTCGTTACCTCTTGAGTTGGATGTGAGTTCTGGTGCTTCCTTCTCAAGGTAACACACATATTTCCTTGTCATCGTTTGGGTTGGATGTGAGTCATGGTGCTTTTCTTCCTAATGTGATGCATATATTTTCTTGTTACCTCTTAAGTTCTATGCGAGTCCTGGTGATTTCCTTCTCAATGTAACAAATATATTTCCTTGTCACCGCTTCGGTTGGATGTGAATCCTAGTGCTTTCCTTCCTAACGTGACGCACACACTTTCTTGTTACCTCTTGGGTTGAATGTGAGTCCTATCACTTTCCTTCCTAATGTGACATATATATCCTCTCTGTCACATGTCAATTTGAATATAACTCCCCAATGGTAACTTGAACTGGTACAGTCCTTTCTTTCTAGAGATGTATCCTTAATGTTCACCGTCTTCTACACTGTTGTTACCCTTTGGAGCCGGATGTGAGCCTCTGTGTTTTCCATCTCGATTAGGTCCTCCCACACAATCCTATTCTCATATTTTGAAATCAGTTTTAAGACCACCTTAAAGCTTGTCCCCAGCGGAGTTGCCAGAAACTGTCGGCACTATTTTGATTGGAGGAGTTGCCCGTAAGAAGCTGTCGGTCACCAGAATCGAAATCCAGTCGCCCACTTTGGAAGGACATTTTAATATTTAAAAAAATATGAAATCAAACTGACTCCATATTTTTTATAGTTTAAATGAAAGAGCGTTGTACCTCAAACCATGAATCTATCCCGAAGGATAAGCACAAGACTTTTGGATGAGGCTTTATCAAATAAACTGAGAAATATATGACGTATGTTTGGTCTGCAAAATTGTTTTATTTGTCGATAATTTTCCTCATTTAATATGTAGAATTAAATAGGGTTTATATTAAGGTGGGTTCGGATGAGCTTCCTATAAGGGCAAGCCCCTATAGTTAATTACATCTTAGATAATCGAAGTCACCTAAGAAAACTCTCGATAAAAATTAGGAAATATTATCTTCAAGGAGTTCAAAGGATAGGACTTTTCAATGATATCCGAAAAAGTGGTGTGAAAAGGGATTGGCTCAAATTTGGAACATTTATTGTAGAATCCAAAGGAGGAAGATCTAGGGGATGTCATAGGTTCAGAGGAAAAATCTCGGTGAATTTCCAGTCTATCCTATAGTTTGGCTTTAACTTTGAGGAGAAATTATTTAAATATTTCATCCTGCCAATTTTATATATTTAGGGCTAACATTCATGTGAAATAATCACACAAATAAACTGGAAGATGTGAGGATTTTGGTCGTGACGGACGACAACCTCGGAATCCTAAGGCGGGTTAGGGCTTAGATTGCATAACATGATTGTGCAAAAGCTTAAAGATAAGTTGAGGATTTATGTTGCACAAGCAAACAACCTCAAAGTTTTATGGCTTGGTTGTTTAATTTTGAGGAAGGATTAGCTGGGGAAGACATGTTTTGCTGTTGAAGATGGTCGTGCTGCCCACCATGCTAGCTCCATGCTCCTTATCGTGACGAGTTTGAGTTTTCTAGGGTGTTAAGTTATGATGTCAAATCAGGTGGCCCTATAGTTGTAGTTCTTTAAATTTTATGGGGGCATGTTAAAGTTAATTAAAGCGACACCGGTTATGATCCTACGTTTCCCTCGTTCCAGCACCACTATTTTCTATTAGATTCAATTAGTCCAAATGAATTTATTAAACTCATCTTAATAAGTTCCATACTTTCATTTAGACCGTGGGAAGCCTTGTTAGCAACCATAAGTAACCTCTCCTGAGGGATTCCCGATCATCCGATAGAGACGTTTTAATTTAGTTGTAGTTGTAATTTTTTGTGATGTTTGTGATTAAGTTTTGAGTTGTTTTATATTTTGAATGTTGTGGAGGTGAATTTTATCTTTGTTGATTTTAGTTTTGGTTTTGGTTTTAGTTTTGTGGCTATCCTAGCAGTTTTGGTTTTCATGCAGGGTGACATTATTGTTCAACATGCAAGTTTTGTAAGCATAAAAGAGTACAATATAAAAGCTACAAGAAAGACGACACTATAAATTATAAAAAGCGTACCTGGCGAGTCTTCTCGTTCCACCACCTAAAACTCAAAATACATGAAAAAATAATATTTTAATGATGTACCTAACCCTAGTTCATATTTTGGTGGGTCCCTGTTGACTTGGTTAAGGATGATTTTTGTTAAGCAAAACATATTAAGTTTAGTAGACCTCCAAGGTATCCAACAGATTTGGAAAAACAAGCAGGTCCATGCTTTCCTCTCACTGCCCGGTGAAAAGTCTCGACCTCATTTAGACTTATTATGTTGCTTAATAACTCATCCTATAAATACCTTTCATTCTCAGTGAACATTGATGTTTTAATTATCCCTAAGATTAGGGTAATTATCACTTATAATTTAATTCGAGAATTATGTGGGTGAAGACCCTTAAAGAGGCAAGTTAATGCTATCAAGGCACTTAGCCAACTTTTTAATTTGGTCTTATTGTGTTTTAAAGTTCACTTTTAATTATGTTTACTTTTTTAATCCTCATTTAATCAGATTTGATTTAGCTTAGGTCACCACTAAGCCCTTCAGACTTTTGATAGATGTCTTAGTTATATTTTGAAAGAGATTGAAATTTTAGGTGATGACGATTCCTTATCAAAATTTTTAAAAGTCATTTGAATCACTAAATAGGGGTATTAATTGGTGAGTTATTAACACCCAAAACCATACCCCTAAGTCTAGGATCATTTAATTTGATAGACTCCCAAAGTTTGATAACTTAAGGAAATTACAAAGTGATCCTTTAATTAATAAAAGTGATATTGGTTTCTACCAATTAATCCCCTATGTTTCAATCATCTAGATATGTTGATTAAAATCAAAGGTTACCCATTTTCCTTTCTTGAATTAAGCCTAAATGTTAATTAAAGCCAAACTTCCAAAATTACACTTTTGCCCCTAAGGCTCTATCACTTCATAATTTGTCAAATTTAATTCAAATCACTTTAGAATTTTTATTCCACCTCACACATGAGTCAACTAAGACATCAGAGGAGAGAATGTGATTTTTTTAAATTTAATTTAATTTATATTTTTTTATGCAAAAAATAAGATTTTTTAAAGAAAACTCCATAACTTGACCACGACAAAGTCTAATTCCTTGAAATTTTTATTGGAGATAGAATTAGACCAGGGAACTATTGGGACCAAATTTCATGATTTATTGAGTTATATTTGAATTACTAGAATTATTTTAATTTTTGGAGCATTTATTAACTATAAAATATTCTAAATATGGAAAATTAAGTTTGACATTTTGATTAAATCTCTCTAAGGTAAAGGAACCCAAAGAAATAAATTTCATATATCATTTTTATTGTTATTTGAATTGTTAGAATTATTTTATTGAAAATCCATTTTTAGCCCTTAAAAATTATTTTAAGCTTCAAAATTCAATCTCTTCGCTTAGAAAATTAGGAAAAATATTCCAATTATTCCTAAGTGTTTTGGAAAAAAATTAGAACATTTCCATAAATTTTGTTATTTTTGTGATTTTTATCATTTTTTTAATTATTTAAATATTAAAAATAGGCTAAAAATGAATTTTTTATTTTAATTATCATTTTATTTTTATAAAATTCCTCTGATCACAGAGAACTCCCAAAACCAATTTTTACAATTTTTTTAGTTATATTTTCATTATTAAAAATCATTTTAGTGTTAAAAATGACGCTTAACATAGAAAATTAATTTGAGTTATCAAATGAGCTTTAAATATTTTGAAATTTTTATGGAGAGTTTTCGGAACTTCAAATTACAGTGGAGAGTTAAAATCAAGTCATTTAGTTGTTTATGTTTCCCGAAATTGATTTTTTTTGTGTTTTATGGTTTGTGAAAATTAAGTGCATTTTTAATGACTTGACTCATGAAACATTTTCCAAAGGTTTCTCTAGTCATGGCAAACCTTCCAAAATTTTCTTGGAATTTTTTAAGCAACATGTTAATTATTATGATTAATTTATGCAAATAATAGACATAAACTTCAAAAATATGGATCTCTATCTAGAGATCTTCTCTGACTTCGGAAAAATCAGAGAATGTTCTCGAAGATAGAGGCAACAACATGCCAAAATTTCAAGCCATGGTGCAATGTCTACATGCATGGAGAATTAAAAGACTCAGAACAGTATTGAGTTAATTAAAAATAAAAAATGCATCAAATGAACTTCAAACCATTTCCACATTATTTTTCTCTGTTCACTGAGCAAAAAGGTATTTTTATTTTATTTTTGTGATTTTTCTACACCAAGATATGCATTTTGAAGTTAGGGCTATTTATTTAAATCAGAAAATACCCTATTTATCTAATTGAACGCGCGGCGTCGCGTCAACCTACGACAGCTTTGAAGCTCCACGCGACGTCCTTTGGTTTGGCACTGCCATCTACCTCAGCGCTGACTCGACCCATGTTTCATGTAAGAAGGCGCTGTCAGGCTAGTTCTCGTCTGTTGATGAGATAAAATCATGATCGGACGGCTCCCCATCATCATCCCTAAATAGTCTAACCCGAGAATCGTTCACACTAAAACCTTAAGTTCTCCCTCTAAAATCAACCAAATCTCATGGGGTTTGATCCTATGGACTCGTCTGAGTGAGAAGAACACATCCATACAATAAAAATGTCGTTAAACTAAGCCTAATCAAATAAAGAATCAAAATAAGCTCTGAAAGAGGGGAAGTTTAATACCTTTTCTCCGAGAAGTGAGGCTTCAATCAGAGATGCTCTGCACATTTGTGAAGGTCCAAGGAGGCTAGGTATTGAGCCTTTGGTCGTGGTGAAAGGTCTAGGCCCAAATTCGATCAAAGCCGAATTTGGGTTTTGATCAAAGTCTAGTGTAGAGGCTTTGTGTGAGGGTAATTTGATGAGGCTTTGTAGTAGTTCACTGTGGTGATGGTGTGGGTGAGTTTAATTTAATTTTGATGGAGTGTAGAGGTGTGGAGAGCTCTATCCTGTCTCTTACAAGGTTTGAAGCCCAAAAATTGAGCTTCAACAAGGGGATTTAGGGCAATGGGGTAGTTGGGTTGCACTGTGGAGGTCTTAAGGAAGCTGAGGGAGTGTTTTTTTGAAGGATCTCCTTGAGAAAATTTCATCACCCCCTCTTTTGGCCATGGAGGTGAGGTTTTATAAAATTGGCTTAGGGTGGCTACCATGGCCAATTTGGGAGTGAAAATGTTTGCTTAGGTGGAGGGCGGAGAGGCGTTAAATTTAAAATGGGATGAGGTGGACTCTAGGTTTGAATTGGGTTTGATTCCATGGGGGTGACTCTCGATTTGGCCATTTTCCTGTGAATAGGTCGGCCGGCAAGGCTAGGGGAGGTGGCCAAGAGGTCAGGTGAGCCAGGGGAATATGTCACAGCAATTTATTTGGGCAGGTTCTTAATTTTGGCAAAAATCCCTTAGGCTTAAGCAAATTTGAAAGCAAATCCATTGATTTAGGGATCATTTGGTCCATGGCTCAATTGGGTGGTTCCATGGGGTTTATTTTGGTCACTAAGGTTTAAAATTTGGCTGTGGTGGTCTTTGGTTGGTCAATTTGGCTTGATTGGGTCAATTTTTTGTGATGGGGTACATGTAGGTCAATTTGGCTTAAAGTGGGATTAGGCTAGCCATGACCTTGATCCCAATTGATTGATCAAAATTGTGTAGATGATTATAATGAACTTTTTTGATGAAAAATTGAAGTGATACTGAGTTCAATTGGGAGTTCAATTTGAGGGATTTTGGAATTTTGATCAATTTGGGCATGTTGGGCTAGACGGGTCTAGATTGAGCTAGGCTTGGGCTAAGTCCAAATTTATTGTTAATAATGGTCAATAGGAATGTCATGAAGAGTTTTCAACATGAATTGGGTGCCAATTTTGGGGCTAAGGCATTCAATTTGGTGGAATTGGGGACATAGCCAATTTGGGGCAAATTTGGGGATTTTTAGATTTAAGTTGAAATTAAATGAAATTGACGCTTCACCAAAGCTAATTGAAGGTCAATTTTGATGTTTAGGAATGTTTTGAAGAGTTCAGGATTTAAATTGAAACCAATGGAGTAGGCCACGGGGTTCAATTTGGTGGAACCAAGTCATAGTGCCAAAATTGGGGTTTTGACTTAGATAAAAATTGGGCTCAAAGCATAGGTCAATTGAGCTTGGATTTGGTTGAGATTGGTCATATGGAAGGAGAATTTGAGTTTAGAATTGAAATAGGGGGAAATTGGGACAAAATTGATGAACATTTTAAGTGAATTTAGGAAAATTGGGCCTTTAAAAGCAATTTGGGGTTTTGGTCAAATTGAGTCATGTTGTAGTTGAGAAAAATAAAATTGGGAATATTTGGAAGGTTTTGGGAATTTTTGGGATTTTTTGGAATTTTTGGAATTTTGGGCTAGGAGAAGCATTTTGGTAATTTGGCAATTTTTTTTGGTGATTTTGGGTAATTTGAATGTTTTGAAAAGGTTTGAAATGATTTTTGAACAAATTTGGGTATTTTGGGTAAATTTGAGAATTTTGACCAAATTTAGGGTTTCAAGGGTACTTAGGTAATTTAGGGGAGTTCAGGGGCAAAAATGTCAAGTTGGGTATTCTTGGTAGAATTGGGGTGCCAACCACCATAAATGAGCTATAGACCAATGAAAATCCCATTTGGGTCCTCTATGTCCTGGTCTTAGCTAAACCCTAGCCTAGGGCCAGTAGGTTTAAGGGACCATCTACATGAGTCTCCTAAAGGATTAAGGGATCAAAGTCAAGGAATTTTGGGTTTAGAGTATTGAGTGATTATGAGTGAGGTGATTGTGCGAGTGTCTAATCTCTACACCAACACTAAGCAGTCCTATGGGAACTCTCATTGAGTTCCCCCATATTGATCCCACCTACAAGTGCTAGAGGTTATGAACAATATGTGGAACTTCAAGTTGAGTAAAGAGGAGTTTAGAATTTCTAATGGTGAGGGTTCCCTTTCTAGTTTTCTAGGAATAGTCAATAGTAATGACCTATAGCTAGATCCTAGGCTACTAAAGAGGAAAACTAAACCTCAACCAAAAGTGAGGTTAATAACCATCTTTAAAGCTAAGAGATGCAGAAACAAAACGAAGAAAAGAGAAGATCTCACCATAAAGTAAGCGAAGGAACAAAAACGCCATTATCGCCCGCGCGATCACTAGAGGAAACCCTAGAGAAAGCTGACATTACTTTGTATATATATATATATATATATATATATATATATATATATATATATATATATATATATATATATATATATATATATATATATATATATATATATATATATATATATATAT
>JXCR01087538.1:88886-135365 GCA_002079205.1 Phalaenopsis hybrid cultivar | reverse complement strand
ATATATATATATATAAAGTTATTTTAACGGAAAAGATTGCATGTTTGAATCACAACTTTTTTAAAAGTTTTTTGCATTGATTTTTTATTTAATATTAATATTATATGTAATATTGTTAAGTTTATTGTTTAGGTAGAAGTTGAGCGATATGATGAAATTGAAGTATACGTTCTTTATGATTATGGTTAAAATTCTTAAATATCGGAAACAAAAATTTCAAATTTTATGCTTTCATACACAAATAACATGGTTAGATGATTTCTTCTATTGTTGGTCACAATTTTATTGAATAGCTAGATTTAGTAAAAAAATATCAAAAAATAAGAGGCATTTACATACATATCACTCAATTGTTATGTCCTTTCATTCTAATACACAAACATGCATATGAAAAAAAAAAAAAATTGAAGCACTTTATATATAGGCAAATACGTCGATAAAAATTCCTGCTATTTTCATTGTAGTGGATTTTAAATTGTTGAGATTGCTAGCTGTGGTTGTTAGCGCTGCAAATGCTTTTAACAAAGGTACTAAACATTTTTATTCATTTTTTAATTTTTTTAACGGTGTATTTTACAAGTTCCTTTAAATAAGCATTGCCAAAAATATTTTTTTTCAGTAGCACTCAAATATTTAATATGACGTCAACAAAATTAGATGTCTAATCAAGAAAATTTTATCATCTGGCACAAAACTTGAAGCATTTATTAAGCAATAAACATTCCAAATTCAAATTTGAGATAATCTAAGGCCCCGATTTCAACAAGTTTATAATTAAGTTGGTTGTCTCGACAAGACGAAAATGATGATGCTAAAATTGGTTTGATCCGAGTCAAATCAAACCCAGATCAAGTCATTATAGCAAATTTAGAAGTTTTGTGTCATCTATTGAATTGTCAACTGAACTTCAATTTTGAAATATTTATGGTTAAATCGAGCGTCTCGATGAGAGGAATCCAATTAGTCAAAACTTGCTTAATTCTGAGGCTCTCAAATCTTTTAAATAACACATATGATCAAGGGAGTCAATATACATTGTATGATCGATGACTATGGAAGCCATTGTTCAAAATACCAAACTATCATAAAGCAAAGGCTATAAATAGACCCACTTACTTAAATTAATAAGAGAAGAGAAGGAGTTCTATAGTTTATTATGAATTGTAGACCTAACCATAATCATAGCCTGTCAGCCACCGTCGAATACCGATGACAACCTCTGTTTGCGGCTATGTGATCCCTTCTTGCTGACATCATATTCCAAATATGATTGTAATGTATAATGTTGCATTGAAGACCCAATGAAAATTTCCACAATCTATAATCGTTGACCACCACCCATTGGCCACCGCCAGTCCTTGTCAACCTCCTACCAACGACAACCTCTGCTTGCGAACATCATATCACAAATATGGTAGTAGTGTATAGTGTAATATTGAAAATCCATTGAAAACTTTCGGCCTTCATATTCGCCAACCACCACCCATCGATCACCATCAACCAACGTCGAATTCCCTTACTCATCCTTGTTATTGATCTCTGCTTACTAAGGTTTTATCCCAAATACTGACATAACGTATAACGTTGTATTAAAGACCCGGCGATATCTCTCTATTTTTGTAGTTGTTAACCATCATCGACTACAGTCGGTCATCATCACCTGTCATTACCGACTATCACCCGGTGGTGACCACTACTCATGATCATTGTTGCCAAAAATACGGCGATTCTTCCTAATAAATATTTTTTTTTCTTTTTGTTGAATACTGACAAATGCACTTTTCAATGTGAAACTATTATCCTATTTTGAGAAACTGGGTCTAGGCCTGAATTACAGCCTTTTGATTGAATGCTACTCTTGTACCCACCATCTAAAATATTTGTGGCTAATAAATAATATCATAGTTCTCTACTACTTCCATGGTTCACTAACGTTATTACAATCACCAATTATGGCCTATGTGACCAACCGACAAACATTTTGTCACAAACTACGCTTATTAGACTAATTACTACTATAAATTTGAATTACACACTCTATAGTTAACTGATGTTATTGTTGTTGCGAACTATAGCTTATGTGGCCAACTAACAACATTACAGTCACTAACCATGACCTATATAACAAATTACCACTACATCTTCCAATTATGGTCTTTGTGGTCGACTAATGCTATCTCAACTATGGTCTATATAGCTAACTGCAAATACAACTTCTAACTATGACTTTTGTGGCTCACAACGTTATTGCAACCAATAATTATGTTCATTGTGACCAACCAATGCTATTACATTTTTCAGCTCTGGCTTTTGTGATCAAATATTTTTATTATAGTTAATAAGTATCTATATTATGGCTCAAATATGACTATTATTGATGAATTATTATTGCACATATGTGATTATTCGCATTATAATTTCATTTTATCTTATTCAGAAGAAACGTTAACATATATGGTAGAGTTACTTTGATTGGGCTAGGCCCCATACTTTTTTCAATTTTCATGATTTTTTCACTAAGAAAATCTTGATTTCTCCTCATGCTACTTCTGTATTATTTGTATGTTTATTACATCTTCGGGCAACGCTAAGACAATAAATTACTACTCTACCGCTGTGAATCTGCTGCCACAACAATATCATTACTATCTTTTAAAAAGTAAATCACACATTTTATTGCATAAATTTACAACCCCGAGGGGTTATAAGTGTAAATACAAAATTCAGCATGTTAGACATATAAATACAAAAGAATTGTGTGAAAAAAAAAAACCATGGATTTAAGTCTGCATTCGTTCAGATATTTTAGAATTTTTTATTCCCAGATATCTCGGGGTCACATATTATTTAAAAGATCGTCCGTCTGGTTGTCGTACATCGAAATATCACCAGCTATTCTCAATTATCTCGATCCGGCCTGATTTGGTCTCAGTAGCTCCGAGCTTGGTTTCATGCATATGAAGGTCAAATTGAGCCTATCAAATTAAAATATAATATATTTTGTTTTAATATAAATGGCTAAAAGATAGTTATGAAATCAAAATTTAAACTAATATATATTTCTTATAACATTATGGTATAAATAATTATTAAATTAGACGATAGTGCGTGTATGGCGATCATCGACGTGGCCTTTCGTAAGCACGAATAAAGGAGTGCCAATCTCCACCATTAGATGTCAACTGGGGAGCTCGGAGGCTTTAACTTGATTTTTGTTTTTCTTTTTTTTATAATGTCACGTCGAATTTTTTATTCGATTAAAAATAAATTAATGCTCCGGCTTTCTTCCTCGCTTTAAGCCACTTCTAAATATAAATTATGGCTAATCAGCTTTGCTAATCATATTTACCGTGGTGGTTAGTGTAATTAATAAAAATCATTGCATGGTGTTGTCCAATATGTACTTAGGTACCTGCGAAGTCCAAAGATATCAGGTCATGTGAATGTCAAAGAAAAAAAAATCGGTCCGTAACACCGGAGAATATTCCCCGTGTTATTTTGTGTTATTAAGGTGTTATTGTGTTCTGGAAATATTATCGGTATTATAATAACAAAATAAACTATCAATAACACTTGAATAACACACAATAATACTTGAATAACACGGGATGAATATTCTCTTGTGTTACCGGGCATATTTTATTTTATTTTTCTAGTCACCGTTACGTGACATGATTTCATTGTACTCCACGCGTAACTTTACCTTGGGACCTTATGCAATATTTTCTCGTATTTATGAGCCTCGATTTGCATATATATACTCGTGCAAACTAAAGAGAACTTAATTTTTTAAAATTTTTAAAAAAATTATGAGAGATAGAGAGAAGATCGTTGTATCAACTCATTAATTATGTTCCCACGTGTGGCAACGGTAGGAGCTAGATTTTTAATCACGTAGTTATTAGGAGCAAAAGTGCTAATATTTTAGTTAATTAGGTGGGGAATTCTCGATAAAATACTGATTTAATTCCTAGTATAGTAAATTGTAAATTTTAAAATTATCTTATTTAGATGAAATGTCATTATAACTATTTATATAAATAAATTGAACAACATGATTTTATGCTTAAGATAAAATGATAAATTTAAAAGAGTTCATTGGATTGAAAAAGAGAGACAAAATTTACATGGGTGGCACAAAATCCGATCTTATCTATTTAAATATCTCACATCAAACATTCATATTTACATTTCATTGTTTTAAATATAGCACTTCAATGCATGAAAATGTGTATTTGATTTTTAAGAAAATGATAATAACGATGTTTTTTAAATGATATTTGATGTGTGTTGGAGGTCCACTGTAGCAGAGTAATGAATTATTGTCTTAGCTTTGCACAACAACCCATCGCATATTGATGCAATGAAAGAGAAGTATACACCTTAATTTTTACATAGAAAATCCTTAAAAAATGGGAAAAAATCACGTGAACTTACCCAATTGAAATAGTGTATTGTGATTGGTTACTACAAAAATTCACATTTCTTCTAAATTAGAGAAGATGGAGTTAGAAAGTTGAATATTTTAGATATACAAGGATAGTTCATTTATAATAGTTGTTGTCAGACTGTAATAAATGTAATTTTCGGTGACAACAGACTGCAAGTGTGGTAGCCAATTACTTTGAAAGTAGTAATTGGCCGTCAATGTTGTAGTGCTATTACATTAACTTTGCAAGAAATATTAAAGCATAATCCTGATTTTTATATAAATATATTTGAAGATTAAAGATTTACACAAATAGTTGATCATACTTCAAGTTCACAAAATCAGTTCCATTTTTNAGCAAAAGTGCTAATATTTTAGTTAATTAGGTGGGGAATTCTCGATAAAATACTGATTTAATTCCTAGTATACTAAATTGTAAATTTTAAAATTATCTTATTTAGATGAAATGTCATCATAATTATTTATATAAATTTACAAAACGAATGAAGCTGAGAAAGATGGTTCTTTTTTTTTTTTGTTTTTGAAAAATTGAACAACTTGATTTTATGCTTAAGATAACAGAGATCAGTGACTTGAAATGATAAATTTAAAAGAGTTCATTGGATTGAAAAAAAAGAGAGAAAATTTACATGGGTGGCACAAAAATCTGATCTTATGTATTTAAATATCTCACATCAAACTTTCATATTTACAAACATATCATTTTATTGTTTTAAATTTAGCACTCCAATGCATGAAAATGTGTATTTGATTTTTAAGAAAATAATAATAGCGTGTGTTGGTGGTCCACTGTAGCAAGGTAATGAATTATCATCTTAGCTTTGCACAACAATCCATCGCATACTCAGCAATTAAAGAGAAGTAGACACCTTAATTTTTACATAGAAAACCCTTAAAAAGGGGAAAAATCACCTGGACTTACCCAATTGAAATAATTTATTATGAATTGTGAGTACAAAAATCCACATTTCTCTTAAATTAGAGAAGATGGAGTTAGAAAGTTGAATATTTTAGATATACAAGGATAGTTCATTTATAATAGTTGTTGTCAGACTGTAATGAATGTAGTTTTTGGTGACAGCAGACTGCAAGTGTGGTAGCCAATTACTTTGAAAGCAGTAATTGGCCGTCAATGTTGTAGTGCTATTACATTAACTTTGCAAGAAATATTAAAGCATAATCCTATTTTTTATATAAATTTATTTGAAGATGAAAGATTTACACAAATAGTTGATCATACATCAAGTTCACAAAATCAGTTCCATTTTGTAGGCAATGGTNAAGTTTGATTTAAAAAATAAATCATATCCATCATAGTTGGCAAACTTGAAATCAAAATATTAATAAATAATTTGAATTAAATCAAATCTTTCAATGTAGATTCACTTTTAAATAAAAATTAAAAGATGAAAAAAAAAATATGTTATCTATTAAATTTAACTCAATTTATTTTGAAAAAATTACACGTGGATTAATCTATTTCAGTTTAGTGTAATAAAGTTAAATCTGTTCACTTTTTCAAAAATTCAAATTTAAATTTAAATTAAATTAAACCAATTACTTTGACTCATAACCAAATCAAACGAAGCTGCAATTTCCATTTTAATTGGTTTTTTATGTTATCTAAAAATATCAATGTGAGATTTTTTTTTGAAGTTCCGCATCTTAAAGGTTGTGGACAAGCAAAAAGTTCGCAGGAAAAATACAGATATTTTTTAGGTTGCCGTTCTCTAATGGCATGGATCAAACTATTCTTTAATTTATGTTAAAACGGTCAAGTTAAACAAAAGCTTTTTCAATCAAATACGTAATATTAGAATTTTATCATTTAAAATTGAGATAATTACATGCAGAGCACCCCAAGCATTGCTATTCATAAAATCTTGCAAATATTTTTGCTCCATCAACAAGATGTATTTCCACATGTCTCGATCAAATCATTGGGAATTGGGATTTCATCATGAATTTTGATATTGAAAGAATATTACATCTGGATGATCTACATTCGGATTAGATGTTAATGGTGTTATTAGATGTGTTATTGGTAGTATTGTGTTGTTATTTTGATAAAACAATACTACAATATTACTATCATCCGTAGGTGGAATTGCATCAGGAGTCCTGATGTAATAGTTTTTCTTGAGTAAGAATTTGAGAAATGGAACATCCACATAGAATATTTTTTCCATATAATACCTATTATACCAAACTTAAATTTAATGAAAATAAATTTCAAAATTGTTGATTTCATTTTCATATAAAAAAATGGTAATGTATATATAATCAGTCAAAGTTAATACTAAATTAATCTCATAAAAAAAATCATAAAGTTTGAGACTTCACAAGAATTTAATCAAATTTTCTAACTAAATTTATGTAGTATGAATTTTGAGTGTCATATATAAATAAATCAGGGAAGATTTACATACATACCACTCAATTCCTCTGTATTTACATATCTAACACCAAATTAGTGTACATACCACCCTACCTATGTATGAAAGGTGTTTCATAAGATATAAAGAGTGTGCTATTTTGTATGTGAAATGAAAATTTTGGATGATNTATTATTGTTGGAGTCAATTTTTGAATTCACGTTTGTAAAGTGTCCGCATGACTGACTCGGGATGATTAACNTATTATTGTTGGAGTCAATTTTTGAATTCACGTTTGTAAAGTGTCCGCATGACTGACTCGGGATGATTAACAGCTTTCTCAAAGCATCCGGTAGCTCAAAACTCCCATCCAAAACCTCCGGTAAGTGTTCGGGGCATAAAACCAGGGTTTGTGATGATTCGACCTCAGCAGGGACAACTCACAGTTGGATGAACTCACCCAGGACATTGGACATGTTTGATGTTCATTCTGGTGTTTAGGGATCTCTCTTTATCCATTTGAAGCCTCCCTGGAGTCAAGAGAGCTCACCGAGCCCTCCTACGTGAGTTACAGAAAAATTAGAGTTTAGAATGCAATACNGACAACTCACAGTTGGATGAACTCACCCAGGACATTGGACATGTTTGATGTTCATTCTGGTGTTTAGGGATCCCTCTTTATCCATTTGAAACCTCCCTGGAGTCAAGAGAGCTCACCGAGCCCTCCTACGTGAGTTACAAAAAAATTAGAGTTTAGAATGCAATAGTCGCGTCGTAGTTCAGAACGCCTATTGGCGACAAATTTTTTTATCAATGAACGAGCAAAATATTCATTTTTAAAGTTAGGGGTTCAAAATTTACTCATATGTGTTCTCCCATTGCTTTTGGATCGAGAAAGCCCTTCGCCGGACGTTTCTGACAAAAAACATCATTTTCGGGGCTAGGCCAGTGTCTAGGCTCCAGCTTCGGGCGCCTAGGTGCCCAAAACAGCTTTTANTATATATATATATATATATATATATATATATATATATATATCTTGTAAAATTTGTGAATTGAGGAGCATGATTTTATTGATAAAATAAGGGATATTTAAACCCAATTACAATAGACCCAACAAAGGAAATAAATAAAACAAAAAAAAAAGGAGAGGAATAAAACAAAATAAAGTTAAAAAATGCAAGAAATAATGAGCTAATAGGCAATAAATAATAAGTATTAACGGCTAGCGATTTAATTGTCGTTATATATCTGATACCCCCCTAAAGTTGAAGCATAGATGTCAACTATGTTCAACTTGGATTTGATGCCATCGAACAAAGGTCGAGGAAGTTTCCCCAGACTCGATCTTTTCCTTAATAAAGTGTCTGTCAATCTCCACATGTTTGATACGATCATGCTAGACTGGATTGCGAGCAACGCTGATAGCAACCTTATTATCACATAATTGCTGCAGCGAAATGGAGATTGACATACGAATTTCATGGAGCATGATGCGTAACTAGAGGGCTTCACAGATCCCAAAGGTCTTGGATCGAAATTCAGCTTCAACACTGCTCCGAGCAACTACCGACTGTTTTTTGCTTTTCTATGTGATCAGATTTCCTCATACAAATGAGCAATACCCCGAGGTGGAATGACGACCATGAACCTACTTGAACCAATCAATATCTGTATAAACAACAATAGATCGAGATGTGTGATGAGAGAAAAACAAATTCGAGCCCGATGTACCTTTTAATAATGAAGAATCCGGTGGACAACTTGGAGATGGTGCTCATAGGGGTTATGAATGAATTGACTTACTATATCAACTGCATGACATATGTCGAGATGAGTATGGGCAAGGTAGATGAGTTTCCCCATAAGGTGCTGGTAGTGAGTTTTTTTGACAAACACAACATTAAGAATGTCAAATAATTTTTCTTTGGGATCCATTAGGGCAACCACTGGTTTGCACAGTATAAGGTTATCTTTCAAGAGGTCAATCACATATTTGCACTGTGATAGACAAATGCCCGAGATGGTTGAACCACTTCCATGCTTTAGAAGTAAATCTTTCATTTCAAAGGACTTAGTAAGAATGTCTTTCAAGGACTCCAATGCTAGGAGATCATTACCTGTAAGAACAATATCGTCAATGTGGACAATAAAGATAATTACCTTGCTCTTGGAGGAATGTCGGAAGAAGAGAGTGTGATTCGATTGAGTTTGAGTAAAACTATAGCCCATGACCACCTTTGTGAACTTGTCGAACCAGATCCTGGGGGACTGTTTTAGCCCATAGAGAGACTTTCGCAGCCTGCACACTTATTCTTTGGAGGCAGTAGGGTCAAAGTCAGGAAAGCTCTCCACGCAAGAACACAATCTTGACATCCAGCTGAAATAAAGACCAATCTAGATTCACTGTAAGGGACAATAGGACTCGAATAGTGTTTAACTTAGCAACTGAAACAAATATCTCCTCATAGTCAAATTTCTAAGTCTGTGAGTATCCTTCGACAATCAATCGTGCCTTGTTGCTTTCAAATGATCTATCAGAGTTGAACTTGGTGCTGAAAATCCATCAACACCCCACAACTTTCTTATATAGAGGAAGATCAACGATGTCTCATGTATGGTTTCGCTGAAGGGCAATCATCTCGTCCATTACTGTTGTTTTCAAGGCTGGATCAGCAAGAGCAACCTCAATAGTAGCTGGGATTTGATGGTTCGTTAGAGTAGTGGTGAATGCTCTGTAGGTCGGTGTAAACTGCAGAAAGAGACATTTTGTCATAGAATTGAGTAAGCATGTCTGATTGCATACCTTACTTGGAGAACTCACATCCTCATTCAACAGAGGGTTCACGTTGAGGATGTCGCCCAAAGTGGAGTCAAGGTCCTGTAAGGAGGTAGTGGGTTATAGAGTAGGAGCATTGGAACGGGTGCACCGAGAGTAGACACGAAAAATGGGAGGAAGAGATGGTGCGCTCATTGGATCCGGGAACTCATCGGGACGGGATTCTTCTGTAGCGGGAACAATGGGGGGAACATCCATAGGAGTAGGATAAGGGATGGTGTCTAAGAACCCAAGCTCCCCCTCACTTGGGGATGAGTTGAGAAAATAGTGAACACTTTCAAAGTAGGACACATCAACACTCACATAGATTTTGTTAGTGGTAGGATCAAGACATAGATACTCCTTTTGAGTGACAGAGTACCCAAGAAAGATTTATTTTATGGATCTGGGATCAAGTTTACTAAGATTGGACAATGTTACAAAGGCAGTGCACCAAAAAATCTTGGGGTCTATTTTGGAGAAAATTCTATTGGTAAGGAAGCATGGCATCAGAACGGCTTAGGGGGTTTGAAACTAGTGAATTTTAGATGAGTCTCTATTTATGAGATAGGTGGCGATAAGATTGACTTCGTTCCAAAAATGTTTTGGAATATTGAACTGAAACATTATGGAGCGAGCAACGTCGAGGATGTGATGATTTTTCCTCTCGGTTGCCCGATTTTGTTGAGTGTACGTAGCTATGGCAGAGGATACTCTTAGTAAGAATTCACCCAAAATAGAGTTGAAAAATTCACGACCATTGTCGGTTCGAAGGATCTGAGTATTGAATTGAGTCAAAACGAAGGTGTAGAAGTTTTGGAAAGTGACAACAACTTCCGATTTATTTTTTAAAATGTAACCCACGTCATTCGAGTGTGTTCATAACTTAAAGTCAAGAAGTACCTTTTATTGGTGTAGTTGGGAGTGCGAGAAGGTCCCCATAAGTCGCTGTGAATGAGGGACAAATGAGCGGAAGGAGTGTAAGCGCGGGATCGGTAATAGACCTGATGATGTTTGGCTAACTGACATGTCTCACAATGGAAATTAGAAGCGGTTTTTTTAGAAAACATTAAGGATACAACTTTTTTAAATATTGGAAGCTAAGATGTCCTAAACACAATACAATAACATAATGCGTTATTTAATGACTCGAGATAAACTACAACTCCTGAGAGTTGTGCCCGTATTTTTTGTGCTCTTCTCTTGGAAGTAGTAGAGTCCAGCTACCCAACCATCAGAAGAGAAATTAGCAACACAATCATTATCATTCGTTAACTTGTTGATAGATAACAAGTTACGTTGCAATTGATGAACATGTAAAACAAACTTCAGAGTTAGATCAGTTGTTAGTATAACCGACTCCTTACCAGCATTGAAACTATATGAGTATCTTTTCCCAAGCACGAATAGTAGGTCGAGTAAACTTGTGAGCATCTTGTCATGTGATCCGTGACACTTGAATCAATAATCCACAGACTAGAGGAGGAATAAATCGTGAAAGTTATAGGAAGAGTACCTTTTCGGACGAGGGAGGTCAACATACCTATAGAGACTTGATGGGCTCTAAGCAGCTTTATCAATTGCTCCATCTGGTTTTTCAAGGATTCGGAGGATTATGGGATGTTCCGGGTACGATTCGGTTGATCTGTGTTTAGCGCGGCAGTCTTAGTGAGACCCTTGCTAGTATAGGATTTTGCCTACGATTTGTAGACCGACTTGCCGTTGAGTTTCTAATACTTGTCCCAAGTGTGGTTGGGTTTGTGACAGTAAACACAAGTTGAGTGATCGGTCTGAGGAGGCATGGACGAGTGCTGAGCAAGATTCGAGATGATTCTCATTGAACCAAAAGAAGTGTGGCTGTGATTCCGAGACATTGATGGATTCGGCTGACTGATAGCTGCAGGAAAGCTGTGCAGTAAAGCTGTAAGAAAGCCTGCTTGGCTGCTGCAGGTGGAAGACAGCTGGCTGGGAAAGATGAAAGAAAGCCTGCTAGACTGTTGCAGAAAGCTGCACTGCTGGAAAGGTGCACGAAAGGAGCTTTCTCACGGGAGATAGGATTTCACGGGAGACAGGATTCACGACAGGTTTTTGAGAACTTTAAGGCGATAAACTCGGAGATAAAGTTGCTTCTTTTCCTCGCCAATAAGGACCCCTCTAAAAACCTTAGTTGGTGCCCTGACTGCATTGTTGTAGAACCTGTGATCGACGACAAGCTGGCAGTTTCAGCTAGCGATATTGCGATCCTCAAAACATTTGTAGGGGACAAAGCCACGTGGAAGAATCCTAATCATCCTTGGCGAGTCGGAGAAAGGCTCTGATTGAGAATTACTGAAGGTGGAACCGACAGCTGAAAAAAACTGATGGAAGAGCCGACGGCTAGGGTAGAACCTGGTTCTGATACCATTTCAAATTTGTGACATGAGCAGCATGATTTTATTGATAGAAATCGGGGTATTTAACCCAATTACAATAGAGGCCACAAAGGGAAGAAATAAAGCAAAATAAAATAAATAGGAAAGGAATAAAACAGAATAAAGTAAAAAAAAGACAAGAAATAGTGAGCTAATAGGCAAGAAATAATAAGTAATAACGGCTAGGGATTTAATTGCCGTTATAAATNCAAGTATTTTTTTTAGGTCCTATATATTTTTTAGAGTCCCTAGAAGATTTTTAAAAATAAGGCACGGATACATGTTCCTAGATGTCGGAGGGTTGAACTAAGTGATGGAGACCAGAAACTGTTTGCTCGTGTCGTGTATCTTAATTCTAAATCTTATTGATATGCAAAATTCAGACCAGATGTGTACTTATAGGGTGTTTGACAGTTTTTTTTTCTAGGATATGTCGTCGACCAAGCAGCATCGATCTTTTATTATTTTATATTTGGTTTGTTTTACTGTCTTTCTTGCATGCTTGTATGTTTGAATTGGCTTCGCCTTTTTCTATTGTTCTTTATTTTTTATACAAATCCCAATAAAAATTTCAATATTAATTAAAATTTAGGATTAAAAGATTCAGAACTTTTAAAACATGATTTTTACTAGCCTTCTGGCCGAATTTTAAATTGGTTTCATGATTGGCCTTCACCCAAGTCATTATTAATAAGACATTCACGCTTAAGAGATAGATAGCTGCACTATTTGCATGCCTCAAGAAAAAAACCTCGTGCTCTCTAACTCGATTGGCCCAACATAGACTTCTACTTAGAGAGTTGTCTAGTGCGTTTAGGGACTTAATAGTCTCTCCGACCCAGACGGAGTGTAAGTCCTTTGTTGGGAGTGTTTCCAAATTTGTAGTTGAACATCCCTTTCAATTCCTTTCCAGTAGCATCCTTACCACTTCGGCGAGCATAAGTCTCACGTTTTGGCACTCCACCTGGTCATAAGATAGAATTTCATTTATTTGACCTTAGGCCTACCGAGGTTCCTTCGGACGATACAATTCATGGATTGCTAACCGGGGATCTCTGAGTCAGCTACCTTCAGGACCGGGTAGACCTATGGTCTTAGTTGCTTGGGATTACGAGTTCATGGAGCCCTAACCTGACTATCTCTATCAGTTATAGATTACTCCTCCCTTTTTTTAGCTACCCAATTTGAGCCTTATCGCTCTTACTGTCGTTGATATCATCTAAACTACCCAATTACTGATGAGCTGTCACATGTTTGGCATACAATGATTCGTCCTATGCTCTTTTAGCCTAGAAGTGTTTTGATGTATCGAGATACCTTGTCAAGATGATATGGTTATTTTGTAGGCTCCNATATATATATATATATATATATAGATATATATATAGTAAATCACTCATATGGTCGGAAGAACCTTTTGTCCAAGTTTACTGTCAGCTGCATTTCATCTTAAGCCCTGATACTCAATTTGAATGTTGCCTACAATTTCAGGGTGATGGATGTATATTTCTTGTGTTGGAGTTCTGTGCTGGAGGAGATCTAGCTGCTTACATTAAGCGGCACGGAAGACTGCATGAACATATCGTTAGGAAGTTTATGATACAGCTTGGTATTTCCACCTCAGTTTTCCAAGAATACATGTTTTATTTATGGAAGATTTACATACATACCACTCAATTCTTTTGTTTTTACATATGCAACACCCAAACTTCAATTTTAACATATATGTCACCTTACCTATAAATAAAAAGGTGTATTTCACTTTTTAAAAGTTAAAATAGTGGTACTTTATTGTGATATGAAAAATTGGGTGGAATAGATTTAAAAAAAGCAAAGTTTACTTGTTAGATATGTAAATATAGAAGGAGGTGGTATATAAGTAAACGGCCCTTTATATATTATGTTTCGCCCATGCCAAGACATTGCTGTAACATCCCAGCAATTTTTCTTTCTATGACAGGATCTGGGTTGAATGTATTGCATTCTAGCCATATCATCCACAGGGACTTAAAACCTGAGGTTGAGGAAAATATTGCTGCTAAATTATCCACTTGAATAAAATATTACTGAACTTTTATTTTTGGCAGAATATACTTCTTTCTACTCCTACAAGTGACGCAATTCTCAAGATTGCAGATTTTGGCTTATCTAGGTATGTAAACTGCTAAATTGTTGGTTTACTCCTTGGTTTTACATGCAATATTTGGTTGGTCAGAGTTGTTTATCCTGGTGAATACGCTGATGCTGTTTGTGGTTCTCCACTATACATGGCGCCTGAGGTCATGCAATTTCAAAAGTATGATGATAAGGTATTGACCCTTGGTTGTTCTGTTTGACTTCTGCATTTGTAACTTCCTTGGAAGATTTACATACATACCACTCAATTCCTGTGTATTTACATATCTAAAACCTAAACTTCAATTTTGAAATACATGTAAATCAAAACCAGTTTTTTTTTAACCTTTATTTGGTAAAGTTTAGGTGTTAGACATGTAAATACATAGGAATTGGCTGGTATGTATGTAAACCTCCCAACTTCAATTTTGCATAGGACAGCTGTTTGTTTTGTTGTGTTAATGCATTTCTAAGCAATTGGGTGAGCAGGCGGACATGTGGAGTGTTGGAGCTATTTTGTTTGAGCTTCTGAATGGATACCCTCCTTTCCGTGGTTTAAACAATGTTCAGGTACTTCATTTCACTTTAGTTTTTAAATTCTTCTTACGATCTACTTTTTTAATTTTATTTACTTATTAGGCTACTTATGATATATTTCAGCTTTTAAAGAATATAAGGGACAGCACGTCATTGCCTTTCTCAGACCTTATCCTCCCTAGTCTTCATTCTGACTCGATTGATATATGCAAGAGGCTTCTATGCAAGAATCCAGGTTCAAAATGCCAAACAAAATGCTAAGTTCAACCATTACATATTCGACTTATGCGTATGAAATTTTTTATTTTTGCAGTATTCCGCTTGTCATTTGATGAGTTCTGTAAGCACAAATTCTTCAAATTATAGAGATAAATGGCGAGAAGTTGGTCACTAATGATACACGTGAGGCATGTAAATCAAAACCAGATTTTTTTTAACCTTTATTTGGTATTTATATATGTTTCAGTGTTTTTCCATCTATTCATAAACACCTCTGAATATTTGCTCATAAGATCATTTCTTATTGAGTAAAAAATTACATTTTCAAATGATTGCAGTCATATGAGCAAATGATTTTGAAAGTTTGGATTTTAGTTCCTGTTAGGTTTTATTTTAAGGTTCATTTTTAGATGCTTGAACTTCAATGATTCAACAATTTCATTTTTATTAGTGGATAACCGGATGGTATAAACTGAGAAAATGAGTTTCCCATCTTCAAACATTTTTGCTGTTTGCTTTTACAATGAGATGTGGAATTATTAGATTTATTAGGTTTATTGGCTTTCCATTGCCATTTTTATCTATTAATTCCCTTTATTATGTATTATGTAATTTCCTTTTTATATTTATTTTGTTTTTATTTCTTTGATTGTGTTTTTATTTCTTTCCTTATTTGAATGAATTGCGATTGGGTTTAAGAACAGATCACTCCTGACACTATTCAAAGTACTCAAGTCTTCAATATGGTAGAGCTTGTTCCTTTCTTAGCAAATCCATCTTTTTTCCCCAATCCTGATTTTTAAAAACGTGATAAAGAGAAAAATCTAGCATTTTAGATATTTTATAAGCTTTTAAATTAAAATGTAATTTGCTGTCAAATTTGGAGCATGAAAGATAGTTTAAAGGGTTAGATAATGTATGATATCGATTTTTCCTCATCCTGCAACCATAGCAAGAAAACTTTTTGCTACTATAATTTTCTTATTACTGAGGCATGGAATACAACAATTAAAATATTAGGTCCAAGGGTTGTTTTAATTCTTTACTTAAAAATGTAATTCAGGAGGAAATGAAAACTGAATTGATGAGATTGTGAAATGAGCATGCACCACATGGTTTCTTCTTACCGGGTTCTACCAAACTTCATAGTTTTTCGATCTCTTCACAATCAAATCCTCCTGCTGTCTTATATTGTGAAGGACTTGTTTTGTCTGGTTAAATTGAGATTGAGATCTCAGTAGGTCTCTTTGGATTCCATTTGCGTGGGTATAATTCTCACAAAAGAGAGGATGATGATGATATAATTTGGCTTACAAGGATGTTGATTTCCAAAGAGAACTTGCCGCTACAGGTTCAGAAATGTTGTTTTTGGAGAGAGTTATAAGTAGGGTAGGGGTAGGCTGGGATGATTTTGGATTAGATCTGGCTGTTATAACAATAAAGTTTAATTGCTGGAGTTGATTGTGGCAGAGTAATCAGAACAATGAAGGTTCCGACTGATCAAAACAAGAGAAAAATTTCAACGAAATGTTACATGACAAAGTAGAAATATTGGCTAAGAAGAAAAAAAAATGTTGGAGGTTGCATTCGGGGTGTAAGCAAGCTGAGCCGGCCGAGCTCAACTCGTTAATGAGCTCACAATTCAAGCTTATTGAGCCAAGAGCTCAAGCTTGTTCAGGCTCGACTCGTCAGCTTGCGAGCTGGCTCGACTAGTCAATTGATGGTCACTTTACTAGCTATTTTGACGCTCCTCCAACCATTGATGAATTTTTTAATGAGCTCTCATGAACTTTTGCCTCGAGCTCGAGCCGGCTATCATCATGCAAGCCAAGTTCAAGCTCACCATTCGAGCTTGACTCGGCGAAGGCTCAAGCTTGCAGTTTGTCAGAGAAGCCAAGATTGAGTTAGGCAGTTCTACTTTTTTACACCCCTAGATTGCTTCAATTAAGGCTGCTGGAATGACTCTCTGAAGTCAAAGAAGGATTATCAAAAATAAAGACTGCAGTCAAAGATTGCAGTTGTATACAACGATGAAGGTTATGACCATAGGTAGATTGTCCAGGATGAATATCCTTGGGCTTTAATACAGGAAGAAGTTTACTTATTCCTCAGGCTGGTTGATACAATACAATATTTGAAATAATTTATGAAGAAACTAATTTAGCCCACCAAAACAAGAAAATATTTACAACCATACAAGTAAACTTCCTACTTGAAAAATATACAATTAGATTTTAAATCTAATAATTACTAATCTGCTTTCTACACCCAAAAAAGGCCATAGATTTTGATTTCCTTGGCATGAAGCCATTGGATCTTGATTCCCATTATCCTATAGTTATGTAGTAACTGAGCTCAGTAGTTTATAATTTATTGGGGCATATACATACATAGCATGTAAGTCTTATATATTTACATATCTCACATTCAAACTTTCATATTTTACACATACATCATTCAAATCCTTAATATGACTTCAACAATAGTGCTATTACTGCTTCTTAAAAGTGAAACACACATTTTCATACATAGGTTTGAAGCACAAAAGTGTTAGGTATATAAATATGAAAGTGTAGGGGTGAGATATGTAAATATGTAAGAATTGTGTGCTACAATATAGTTAATGTGTGACAGTAAACATTCATAGACTGTCATATATAATTTCATGTAATAATCAACTAACTATTCATTCTCTCTCCATAAGACATGTTAGCCACCTTTTCCTCCTATGCAAAATCATGAATCATACCCCTATCTATGGATTGGATGTGAGTCACTATACTTTCCATCCTACTCTAATCAGATAAATCAAATCTTCTTAGAAATTTTAATAATTTATGTGCCTATTTATGGCATACGATTGTAACGAGACTGATCTATATAGGTATGGCACATCATTAACATGATAGATACAATGACTCATGACACTCATAATTAATCAACCCTTCATCTTGCTTATATATTCTATGATGATAAAGCGTTGGAATGTTACATTAGCATATAATATTATTTTACTCATTGTACAAATGTTATTTAAATCATAGTATTGATATTCTATTAGCCTTTGTGTTCACTATTGTATGCAACACTTTGTTTTTTTTCTTCAGGTAGATATTCAGTTGTTCCCTGATATCATGTGAGAATTGTGGCCAATTTTTATAGCTATATGAATGATGTAAATTATAAAGAAATGATGCTTTGATCTCTGATATAATCTGGCAATTGTATATCATATATTTTTTAATCCAAATGCAAATTATATTTGATGATATATACGTTGTAGATCTATTTTATGTTGTGTTGATAGGTCCATTTTGACTTCATAAATGATGATGTTAATTTGATTGTGTGAAACTATGAACAAATTGTAATCATTTTGCAATTATAATTCCCTTTCTATGCTTAAGGGTATAATTGGAATGATTGTAGTTTTTTGTAAAAATAACTGTAGAATAATAGGAAAAATTATTCCGCGTATGCAGAGATACATGCGCCGTCCAATCAGCACCGTTGATCAGATCAAAATAGTATTTTAGTGGGCCCATTTTTTTTTTTAAAAAAAAATTATAAAAGTTCTGATCAACGGTAGAGATCGGACAGCGTATGCATCTCCGTATGCAATAATTTCTCGAATAATAGTGGAGAAAATGAATATTTTGAATGTGGTTGTGGGTTTTATAAAATTCCTCACCCAGCTGGCTAAGAAAAAAGGGGCATTTACATATACACCACATAATATTCTTGTATTTATAAAATTTACATCTAAACTTAATTTTTATATTTATAGCACTTATGTTTCATGCCATGTCTAAAATATCTATACTATTAATTTTAAAAGTTATGTACATATTTTTATGGATGGGTAAAGTTTTATTAATTAAAAATTTAAAATTTTTTACTCATAAAAGGAATTAAAAAAATAAAATAAAATGGAAATTATAACCAAACAAAATAAGTGGCATTTATCTGACTATTAAAAAGGGAGGAAAAAAACTCAGTGATAGGTATCTATAAATAAAATTTTGAAAAGACTTTAAATATGTATAACCAATTTAGAAGGAGATGAGTTTTGATCTGAAACAAACTTTCATCTATTTCTATAAGAAAATATTGAATATATTTATTACGATTTTTACTATAGCAGGGGTATAAAATGAAAACTTCAAAATAATATTAGGTTTATTAAAATAATAAAAAAAAAATTTAGGATTACATTTACTTAAATTTATTTAGGATAAATCTTGTATAATATAAAATTTATTTGATCAATCAAGTTGTATGTTGAAAATTCTCTTGTAGCTTAGGGTATGTTTGGGGCAGCTACAGTTTATTAATAAGTTGTTGCGCCGCAGCTCTCCTAGAAAGTTATTGCATAGAAGTTGTTGTCGATAAGGTGGTTGGCCGTTTGTTTATTGATGTTTGAAAACAACTTCAACACAACTGTTTCTGGCCCGTGTAGTGATGTTGTTTGCAATATAACTGTTATAATAATATATTTGGTGTTTTAGAAACAAAAATTCATTTCAAAACAGTGCAAAATATAAAATATACATCTCACTTAGCAATGAATATCATCATTACTAAAAAAAAAAACAACAACTAAAATAATAGTTAATAATATGATAATATTATTTTAAGAATGGAGAAGATGCATGTCACGTGGCAGGCCGTCTTCAAGGGATACTATCCATTCCCGATTACTCTTGGTAGTGGAATCTTTCAACTTGTCTATCCGTCAGAAGAAGTCACATTTGTTCGTTATTCTCCACGGACACTTGTAAAATTGTCTTTTGTATCTATATGTTTGACGTGACGTGAGCAATAAACTCTATAGTCTATAGAGACATATCACTCCTCGAGAGGTCCTTGAAATTATTGAACTCATCTTTCTGGAATGCTTCAAAAGACAATGCATTAGTCTTAACACAAGTATAAGTTGATAAAAGAAGTAATTAATTACAATTTTGTGCAGGAAAAAGATCTCAAAGGATTCAATATACCAATCAATGAATCTGTCACTACAAGAAGACAACAAACTTTATAAAACAATGTTTCTTGGTTAATTTTAACTCACGTAATACCAAATCCGTGTGTGTTACATATGCATATCACGAAAAAAGACCATCCAGAAGAACCTCAAAAGCTGTATCGCCTGAAAAAAACGAGGAACTTGGTTGGCTTCAGTAGGATTTCACATGTGATGCCAAAAAATACCGACAATCAGGCCATCCAAAAGAACCCATAAGGTCTAACGTCTCATCATTGACATCTCAAACCACCAAAAGAAAAAAAAAACAAAGGAAAAAAAGAAAAAAAAAACACCTCAAATGCAAAAAAAAAAAAAAATCGAACATTCATAATCAAATGGACAAAGAACATAAATAAACATGAACTTTATAAAATAAACAAGCAGAACTTGATAAACAAAGTGATTAATTACATTTTGAGTAGGCGCGAAGTCCTAAAAAATTCATTAAACCAAACAACGAATCCATCAATACAATAAGACAACATATTTTGTCAAAAAAGGGTTCTTGGTTGCTTTTAACCCACGTAATATCAAGCTCGTGCGTCACATATGCATATCACTAAAAAAATAATCCAGAATAACCTAAAAAATTACTGTATCGAAAAAAAAAGGACTTGGTTGCCTTCATTAGCATTTCACATGTGACACCAACTAACACTGACTAACAGACCATCCAGAAGAACCCATAAGATCAAATGTCTCATCACGGACCTCTCAAACCCACCAAAATTAAAGGAAAAGAAGTGATAAGAGCAAAAAAAAAAAAACAATTACAATGCAAAAAACTCAAACAAATAATATTAAATATACAAGGGACAGATAATAAACATGAACTGTATAAAATAAACAAGAATCGTGCAATAACATCCAACAACGGCGTCTGTAATCTACTCTCTCAATTCAACCATTTCTCCGACAATTTCGCCATCATGGGTGCAACCTTCTTGTGATTCTACTTCTGGCTGTGGTATATATTGTCCTATGTGATATTCAAATGCTTTAGGCGGGACGTGTAAATTATCACCATCAGCCATGTTGAAGTCAACATCAGTTCAAGAAATCGTTAAATGTAGTTTTGGAGAGTCATTGTAGCCACTACAATCTGCACCTGCTTCAGAAATGTATACGTCAACATATCACATAGTATGATTCATTTTTTTCTTCCACCACCGCTTAATGATGAGTATCTCTTGTTAAACATTTCTTTTTAGCCTCGAACAACATTGCTGGATCTTTCAAAATCTGGAATGTAACATTTCATATCCAGAAAGGGCTTCAGATACTCTCTTTGTAAGGGATATCTAGTGTCGACCAAATAATATTTATCTGTTCCAAATACATTAATTATTAATGAACTTAAAAATTATCTGAATATGATTAATAGTTGAAAAAACCTGAAGGTGGGTAAGGGAAGTGTTGCTTTCGATTTCTTATTGCAAAAGCAAATATATGACTTCCATGTGTACTGTCTTCCCAAACAGCCATAACAAAAGTATAACACATGTTGAAATCATAGACAGTCGTCACATTTTATGTAGGTGATCGACACCGCCCAATGAATGTGACCTTTTGATTATTGGATATACGAGCATCCATGTGGCTTCCATCGATCGCTCCAATACAATCCTCACAAATTAAATAAAGTTGTGATAACCACGCTACTCATTTTGACTTCTGAATATAACGAGTAAAAAATTACCTTAAAAAATGACATATACCACAAGATATTCACAATCTTTGTTGGAATCCTCTCAAATGTTGGATCCTTAGACTTAATAATCTGTGCCGCCAAACTAATAAGAGCATTTAACCCCACTGAGAAATATGTGTTGATTGTCTCCGATGAATGTTGAATTGCTCCATCACTATTATCATTGATTCATTCTACGATAAAATGTAGAAGGTTGTTGCTAATACTTCTCTTGTTGTCATTCTTGAGAAGCCATGAAATTCATGATTCATATGTACTTCATCAAACAGATCTATAAATATATGCCATGTCATACAAAACACGTTGAATCTTATAAGGTGTCCTTGTGGTAGCTCTTCAACCTATTTATCACTAATGTAAGTAGATGTCATGCAAGGAGTTCGATCAACATATGAGTTATAATATTCGTACAACATACAAACTGCTGTCACAATATTCCTTCTGCGCCTCTCTCTTTGTGAATCGAAGCTAAACAAACATTTTGTTCAGGTAATACATGTGAATCAAACAACGTTATAAAACATCAAAAATTGAATCACAAATCTTACAATAAGAAGAAATAAATACAAAATAACAAATAAATTGTTTCTGCAAGAAAGAAAAAAACATTCAAATCAGAAATTCAAAAAAAAAAAACTAGAAAATAAATACAATAGTTCAATGATGACAACACAAAATCAATCATCCTTGCTACCATAAAAATAATAATAATAATAATTGGCTCTACGGTCAGGATCCATCTTCATGAAGATTTATCTACGAGTTGGGTCTTCCAACAACTTTAAGAAGTTCAAATATAACAATGCGACCTTAAGAAATTTGGGAGTTGCCTCTAGAAGTCAGATAGCCTCGTCTATGAAGGTCGCATGTGAAGTCCCAGGATCACTCGTGCATGAAGCCATCAATTTTGATATTTAGCTTTTAATGAAAGCAAATCCTTCCTTTTTCTTTTTCTCCAGCATAGAACGTTTTGACCTGTATGTGGACTCCCGTTCATTTTGGTTTGGGCTTAGGCCTTCACAAGAGCCAGTTACATGCTCGACATCCAAGCCCTCTGGTATGCTTGCAAACACTTGCTCACTTGGGATTCAGGTGCAAGTCCCCGTTGCCACAACCCCACCAAACATACGGCTCAAATTTTCTTCCAGATCAGGGTCAATTCCAACGAGTTTAAATTTCTTAGCGACTGACACTGCCTATAATGTACGAACAAGTTAATTACTTCATACAATTAAAGAAGAGAAAACAATGAAAATAAAGTCTTTCATTGATAAGTTGTTACCTTCAGTTTCTCATCTCACCATTCCTCAGAAACATCAATAGTATATTTGATTGGATTCAAACCCAAGTCCGTGGGTCCCCGTTTTAATTCCTTCCATAATTTCTAGTCTTTTTTCAACTGATCTCACATGTTCTTAAATTGCAGTCTGTCGTACTCTTCCTGTCGTTTCCTTGAACTTCTTCATAATATTTTGTCACACTTCCTTGTTAAAATAGGTGGTAGATTTATTTCCCAGCTCAACCCCCTTAAGACAGAGGCCGCAAAATATGAGTTTGGCTTCCTTACCCCACATGGCTGAAGAATCGACTTCTTTAGTCTTAACCAATGCGTTACTAGCACAAAATAAAAAATAAAAAAACAAACAAAACTTTATTATTTGACAACAACCACAACCCACAACACAATAAGACCCACAACCACCCAGACCACAATCACCCAACCACACCACCACACACATTCCACAGCTATACACCACATGACAAGACCCTCCCAACCACCCAACCCTCAGCATAGCCACCACAACCCACATCATGACCACCACAACCCACAACACAACCACCCAACCCAGGCCACCACACCACAACCAACCAACCACACACCTCCAAACATATCCCATAACCACCACACCACAAGACACAACTCCACAAGACACCAAAACCACAACCACCAAACCACAACCATCCAACCACACTTTCACACACATCCCATAGAAACCACGTCGCAGTGACACAACACCACAACCACTCAACCCACAACACAACCACCACAGCCCACAACACAACCACCACAACTCACAACACAATCATTGGTTTTGGATGCCCTATATGTAATTTGAAAAAAAACATTGCCATCTACATATCAAGCATCCTATTTCATCCTTTTTTGAAATTCTCACTCAAACATGAAATATAGTGATAAAACCTCAACCCATATTTGTCATTTGAGGCAATTACATACAGGGAACCTGAAACATTGCTACCTATAAATTAAGCACCCTCTTTCATCCATTTTTCAAATTCTTGCTCAAACATCAAATCCATAATTTTGAATTGAGGCAATTACATAGAGGGCACCCCAAACAAAGCTATGTACAAATCAAGCACTCTATTTCATCCATTTTTCAAATTCTCACTCAAACATCAAAGGAAGTGATAAAATCTCATCCCATATTTTTCATTTGAGGCAATTACATACATGACAACCGAAATAATGCTATGTACAAATCAAACACCCTATTTAATACATTTTTCAAATTCTCACTCAAACATCAAAGGAAGTGATAAAACCCCATCCCATATTTTCATTTGAGGTAATGGCATACAATGCACCCGAAATGTTGCTATCTACAAAATAAGCAACATCTTTCATCCATTTATCACATTCTCGCTCAAACAAAAATAGAAAATAAAAAATAAAAATTGTATGTAATTTTGAATAGAGGCAATTACAAACAGGGCACTCGAAACAATTTTATGTACAAATCAAACACCATTTTTCATCTATTTTTCAAATTCTCACTCAAACACCAAAGTGATAAAACCTCATTCCATAATTTTCATTTGAGGCAACTACATTCAGGGCAGCCAAAACGTTGGTATCTACAAATTAAGCACCCTGTTTCATCTATTTCTCAAATTCTTGCCAACAAGAAAAAAAAAACTGTATGTAATTTTGAGGGCACCCGAAGCAACGCTATGTATAATCAAGCACCTTATTTCATCCATTTTTCAAATGTCCACTCAATAATTAGTGGAGGAAATGATAGATGGTCATCCATATTCAATCGGTTACATACAGGGCAACCGAAAATTGCTTTCTCCAAATCAAGCAGACTCTTTCATCCATTCCCCAAACACTATTCCACATTTTTTTTGTGCAAGACTCAAATCCCAAATCACAAATGACAAATCAAAAAGCTACAAATCGCAAATATCACAAACATCTCACAACAAACTATAAATGATAAAGCCAAAAATCGCATAAAGAAAGCTATTCCATTGAAAATTACCACATGAATTACTTGCAAAGTATAGCAACCAAAGATTGGAGGGAGGAGAAGAAAGGCAATGCGAAGTGCGAGAGAGATGCGTGAGAGGGAGAAAAGCACGAGAGAGGTATCGGGTTCGTGAGAGCGATCGAGAGAGGCAGCCACCTTAGGCAGATGAGACACGAGAGAGTAGCGAGGTAATAAAAACATGAAGAAACGTGGGCAGAGGGATCGAACCTGTGATCGTGTTTAATAAGAATTTTTATTGAGTTATTGAAATAATTTGCAGCGCCTCTGTAACCAAACGCTTCTTCTGATGTTTTCAAAATGCACCGCACCAAATAAGCAGCCTCAAACAGGCCCATAATTTAATTTGTCATGGAAATATTAGTAGATAAAATAAACGCAAGAAAAAGGGCTGGTTTGCTCAATTCATTTCCTTAGTTTGTAAAATGTCTACTATTTATGAAACTCTAAGGTGTTGTTTGGCTGCAATCTGAATTTTGAGTTAAAAATAGACTTCATCAATAAATCTAAGCAACAAAGATGAAGCTAGCGAGCAATAGAATAAAACCCCTACAAAAATTATTGCCCCACAAACTTTGTTCTTTTATATTTGATAAATCGAATAATCATTGTAGTGTTTATTAACAAAATGTTAATTAAACCATAAACAACTTAATATATACACTACAAAATTTTTATGTATTTATGTATTAACATAAACTTTGATGATTACTTATTCAAAGTTAATACAAATATATCTCTCTCTCTCTTAATTTCTCATTTCTCCAAACCCACCTTTTTTCATCATTTTAATAAAATAGTTACTTGAATGAGAATCTTCTTCCTTTCATACTAAATGAAGCACTCATGAGCCAACTCACACAATTTGAATTAAACTTGATCTCAAGCTCAATTCAGGACAGCTCGAGATCGACTCATTTTATAAACCTAAACATAAATAAAGTTTCAAATTTGGTGAACATTGTGGAGACATTCCTACTTTCATGGAGGTTCATTAGCCCTTAAGGAGAGGTTGTACAATGAAAAGGGCACAATATTCTTCTTCTACCCTATAAAAGAACAATCTAGTAATTGCATATATATACATTACACTACAATGGATAAGGAAAGAAATATATCATATTCTTAAAAATGAAACAAATATAAATAAAAAAGCTTATACTAACACATCCTGGTTCTCTCAGCAGGACTCTCCATGCTCAGGATCACGAAGAAAGTGTGGACGAAGACTTCTCTGATCCTCTCACATTGTATTTCTCGTACACCTTGTCGCGATTCTCCGACCACCATGCTTCAGCTTGCTGCTCTCCAAATCTTCTTCGGCTGCCAAATAAGTTGAATCATGAAAGGGAAATATACATACATAGCACATAATTCTTATGTATTTGCATATCTCACACCTCAACTTTCATCTATACATACAGAGCACTTCAGTGGTTTAAATTCATGCATGAAAATATGTATTTCACTTTTAAATTTCACTTTTAAAAAGCAACAATGGTGCTATATTTTATGTGATTATAAAAATTTGAGTAATGTGCGTAAACATGAAAGTATAGGTATGAGATATGTAAATACAACAGAATCGGA
The DNA here is from genome assembly GCA_002079205.1 of Phalaenopsis hybrid cultivar. Lineage (NCBI taxonomy): Eukaryota > Viridiplantae > Streptophyta > Magnoliopsida > Asparagales > Orchidaceae > Phalaenopsis > Phalaenopsis hybrid cultivar. Next base: position 108,814 of record JXCR01087538.1, on the reverse strand, counting down.
ACATGATGAAATGAAAAAGGCAGTTGAGAACTGAGTCAGGTACCTGAAACGAACTCGTTTCAGATCTCGCGTGCCATCGCGAAGAGCCGTTAGTGTAATATATACCCCATGTTCATATTGCTCGATCCATTCGGCCTCAATTTGATTAACTGCTGGCTTTGAACCATTCTCCATAGTTTGAACAGATTTGGATTCATTGTTGTTGGAGAAATCAGACCTAGAATTCGATATGTGTGGCTCCGGTTCGGTGTCCACGCCATGTTTTGTATTCGTGTTTTTTTCCGTTCCAATTGGATTAGAAAACTCGAGATTTTGAATGTTAGTGTTGATTCCATTAGCTTCGATGTCATTTCTCGGCACATGATTCAGCTTGACAATTCCATTCGTATGAAGTTGCTGTAAATCACTGTCTCCGTTGATTGAATTCTGCACTCCGATTGAATCGATGTGATGAGAAGTATGCGAGTCAATGCCATTTGGTAGAGATCGTAATTTAATGGGATCAGCTTCATAGACACCCTGTGGGAGTCTCTCTGCCATATCCTTAAGCTGGATAATTAGGATCACAAGAAAAAAAAATTAGGATCAGATCATTTCATTGTTATTCGAGTTTTGATTATAATGTTATTTGTTTATATTTAAGGAAAATAAATGATTCAATTCTTTGATGATTTATGATATGAAAATCCACATTTACGCTGCATGAATTAACACTAAAAATAAGATTAGTTGCATTAGAAAGTATGTTATATTGCATCAAGACCGGCATTCCGGATGAAATCAAAGTTTGGAGCTCAGTATGAAGCTAAGAAATATAGGCTTACAGGAATAAAAAATTTATAAACTGTAAAATGATAAAATATTAAATAAATATAAAAAAATGAGATAATACATAACTACAAATATGATCACCCTATACCTTACAACCAACTTCTATCCAACTTGGACTAAAATTTTGTTCAACATAGAAGTGAAAATGGAGTGAAAAGGTGAGCGGAGTACAGTTCATGAGGTTACTGAAAATGGAAGAATGGGAGGAGATTTAAATTTCACCTGTGCAGTCAAAGATTTGATGACTTCTTTTGCAGCTTTTGACTTCGCAGACTCCTCTGTAGCAAGCATCATGGCTTCCCTAATTTTCTTCGCAGACTTCTGTATCTCAATTTCTTGAAGTTCACAGCGCTGATTCAAGCTATTAACCTGATCTCCCAATATTACTGTATAAGTTTCAAAAAAAATTTGGGTGGGGTTGGGAGAGGAATTTACATACATACCACTTAATTCTTATGTATTTACATATCTCACACCCATACTTCAATTTTTACATACATGTCAATTTACCTATGCATGAAAAGATGTGCTTCACTTTTAAAAATAGTGGTCGTTTTTATGTGCTATGAAAGATTTTCGTGGTATAAATGTACAAAGCAAAGTTTAAACGCTAGAAACGTAAATACATGAGAATTATGTGCTAAGTATGTAAATTTCCCTAAAGAGAATNAGCAACCAAAGAAAGATTCTCCACTGGGTGCCATGCCAGAGAAGAAATTTAAACAGATGGTCGAGCAAGTTTGGGATGCCTTAACCCAATCTAAGGGTGGTGCATTGATTTTAAATGGTAGATCTTACCCAGAAAAGTTTGATATTGTACCCTTCCCCAAAGATTTTGTTGCCCATAACTTTAAAATATTTGATAGAACTGAAAATCCCAAACAAGACATAGCACATTTCCGAGCCAGTTGTTGCAAAATAAGAAATAACGAAGCTTTAATTTTTCAATAGTTCATCAGCAGCCTGTTAGGAGTTGCTTTTGATTGGTATGCTGATTTGCCCAACGGATTGGTTAAGACGTTTGCCGAGTTAAAGAAATTATTTATAAAGAGATTCGCTGGAGTACAGCATCTTGTTTCCATAGGAGAACTTATGATGGAGAAATAAAAGCCCAATGAGACTTTAGTGGATTACGTGTTAAATTGGAGAATCCTTAGCATGAAGTGCAAACATCAGCTTTAGGGACATCATGCAATTGAGATCCTATTCAAAAGCACTCATGGACCAGTAGCTTTCATGCTCAAGTGACTCACCATAAAATCCTTCGAGAAGCTACTCAGCAAGGCTAGCAGTCTTCAGGAAGAAATCAAACACATAGATTCTCACGAGAAGTCAAAGACAACCAGAGTGTTTGAAAAGAAATCTGGAATATTCGCAACTGTTGATAAAGGAGAACAACCGATAAAGATATATGCAGAAACTCATCGTCAATCTTCTTCACAGCAGGCTTCGAAATAGAATAGCCAGTCTAACCAGTGACTGCCTCAGGGAGGATCATCTCAGAATAAAAGAATATCTCTTGCAGAACAACAGAAAATGGTGTACTCTTTCAAAGATGAAGTTGCATCTAACATATTTAAAAGTCTGATGAAGAAGCCTTAGTTCAAACTACCAGACCCAAAGAAACCCGAAGAGGTCGATAAGAAGGATCAACTGAATTATTGCCCATATCACAGATTACTGGGACATACAATGGAAGAATGTTTCATCTTTAAGGATTAGCTCTGGAAAAATCTCAAAGAAGAAAATATAACGATCCTAAAAGAGTATTTAAAAGAACCTGAAAAATGTTCCATAAATATGATTGACACCGAGCCAATCTCTCCGATTGATCCGTACACTGGAGAAGATGGATGGTGTACAACTTAGAACAAGCTCAAGAGGTTCCTAAACCAAATACAAAATTCATCAAAATAATCTTCCGCACATGCCGGAAAAGATGGATGGGATATAGTTTGGAGAAAATCATCCAAGAAGATGTTAAATCAAATCCAGAATGCTTCAAAGCAAACTACTGCTTAGAGTCTTGAGCCAGCTAGGCCTGATATGAAGATTTTATCGCTAGAGCCGTCGTCATCAAAGTCAAAGAAGAAGAAGAACACCATGATGAGGATTGATAGAACAGGAGGTAGGATAGGGGCTACCGATACTAGATTGGTTATCTTGGATTCGGGAAAGAAAATCCTCAAACCCTTGACTTTATATGATTATCTTTTTACCTCTCTGGGGACTGATGAATATAATGATTGTGCTTTTGGCTACGTTTTAACTGTTTCTAGTGATGACATAATCAATCATGACCAATCTAACCATGATCTCGATTACCAAAACGATCCTCAAATCGTACTTGAGTCTGATGAACTCGGTAACAATACCAAAAAAGGCATTGATGATACCACTTACGACAGTACCGGGAGCAAGGAGCCGACCCTCGAGCACCACAGCGCACCACTCACCCTCAACGTAGATCTCTCTGAAAAATAAGAAACACTAGACGATTCAACAATGATACCACAACAAGAAGAAATTACGGAAATAAAATTAAGAAGTGAGAAAGTATTGCTCCCAAGGATAGCTCCTACAGACAAAGGAAAATAAGTAGTAACTTGAGTGTAATTACCTCCACCTCCGTCAATGGAAAAGCCACACAGTCAAGAGAAAATTGGAGGGTCATAAAAATTGGATTACAACATGCAAGTTCATCTTAGGAAGTTGCCGGCCCGATTCAACATTTATGACACTGTGATCCTGTCAAAGGAGATGAGAGAAGCTCTGGTTACAGCTTTGCATGACCCTGACATTTATCTAGCTCTGTTGGCCAGCACTTCCTTAGATGAAGTTTGCTAATTGAAAGAATAGTCAGGGGTAACCTTCACAGATGAAGACTTGCTGCTTGGTACCAGCAACCACAATCGACCACTCTACATCTCCATGATCATTGGCATATTCGTATTATCCAGAGTTCTGGTAGATCTAGGAGCATCTCTCAACTTGATGAGCATATGGACATTGACCTATTTGTACATCGAAGCCCTAGAGCTTACAGCCAATAAAATTATGCTAAGATGATTTAACCAAAAAGTAGAAAGAGCCCTTGGATCAATCACATTGCTAATGTAGGTTAGAGAACTAGCAACAACCACTAAATTTCATATCATCGATGTCGAGGCCTCTTTTAACGCTCTCCTTGGTCGATCATGGATTCATGAACACAACATGGTTCTGTCTTCTCTACATCAGTGCATCAAATACTGCATCAAAGGAGATCTACAACCGTTTTCAATTCATGAAGTTGGTATTAATGAAGATGCTGCCTACTACGCGCCACCAAAGAAAATTGTCTTCTCACGTGAGATTTCGACAAAAAAAATGAAGATTCAGAAAAATCACAAAAAGAAGGCCATTCAACTCTGCTTCAACGATCTTCTCCCACCCTTCTACATCAAATTGATGGAGCTTATTTTGGTTCGCGCACCCGAGGTCGTGGTCGAGGAAGTGGACAAGGAAGAATCAGTTTAATTGTTGAATGGACTCGGCCAACCATCCACATTGGTGATGAAGACAATTCTGAAGATGAAATAATATTGACAAAATAGAAGAAACCTCAGTACGAGATATCCTTAGAAGATATGGAGAAAAGTGAATATGAAATAATGTATGATCAGATAAACCACTATGTGAATACTATGGCCCTTACTCTGATCCTCCCTCAAAAGGTCGAGAGTTTAGAGGTAAAGGAAGTTTGTAGTGTTGGTTCAAAGCCTATCAAAATTTACCGTGCTTCTACCTCTATTAATCTTGAAAATCATGTAAATTTGGATGATGATCCTAACAAATTAATAGAATTACCTTTTGGTTACTTTTCGCCTTATGTACAAAAGTCAACAGGGACATTTGCCAAAACAAATGCAAAAAGGAAAACTACAACTTTTTGAAAAATTATGGAGTGTTAAATGTCAAACTCCAAACTTGAAAGAGGGTCTCAGTTGTGGTAAAGTGGGACCAATCGATGATTCAGAATTTTGCATGGTTGTTACTAGTAAATCAGGAGAGCATTGCCTCGATATAGAGGATGACTCTAATGATCAAACATTAGAAGATGCTCCGCCAGAATTTGAGGAGGAAATCAAGTCAACTGTCGATGAGTTAAAGGAAATTAATCTCAGGACTGAAGAACAACCCCGACCTACCTTTATAAGCTCTTTACTCAACGATGAAGAATTTTCAGAATTGATCAAATTGTTAACAGAATTTAAAGATTGCTTCTCTTGGACTTATGATGAAATTTTAGGACTGTCAGCAGAGGTAGCAGTTCATAAACTTGGGGTGGACAAAGATATGACTCCTGTAAAATAAGCCCCAAGACAAATGCACCTAGAAATAGAACAACAAGTCATAGCCGAGGTGAAGAAATTAATAGATGCTAACTTTGTGTTAGAAGAGCAGTACCCAACATGGTTAGCTAACATTGTTCCAGTCAAGAAGAAAAATGGACAGATTCACATTTGTGTTGATTTCAGAGATCTAAATAAAGCATGTCCAAAAAATGAGTTTCCGCTACCAATACCTTAAATTATGGTGGATATCACTTCTACACATGAAATTTTCTCCTTCATGGATGGATTGTCGGGGTACAACCAAATCGAGATGGCTCCTATGGATGCCGCACTTACATCCTTCAGAACACCGATTAAAATTTTCTGTTATACAGTAATGTCATTTGGGTTAAAGAATGCTGGAGCAACCTAACAACAAGCAATGACAAAGATTTTTGACGACCTCATTCACAACCAAGTACAATGCTATGTGGATGATTTGGTCATCAAAAGTAAATGAAAAATAGATTATTTGTGTGATTTGAGGATCGTTTTCGAATGATTATGACGATTTGACCTTAAAATGAATCCCTTAAGGTGCGTCTTTGGCATTTCCTCTGAGAAATTTTTGGGATTCATTGTCCGTCATGAGGGAATCGAGATCGACCCGGATAAGATTAAAGCCATCTTGGCAATGCCTCCTCCTAAAACCTTAAAACAACTACGTTCCTTCCAGGGGAAGTTGGTATATCTGAGACGCTTTATCTCTAATCTCTCAGGTAGGTGTCAGCCCTTCACGGCATTAATTAAAAAGCATGCCAACTTCATTTTGGATGAGAAGTGCCAGCTGGCCTTCAAGGATGTTAAACAATATTTAATGACACCTCCTTTTTTGACAGCCCCTATCCCAAGGAAACCTTTGATACTTTATACCGTGGCCTCAGATGACTCTCTTAGAGCCCTCTTAACCCAAGTCAACGATGAAAGGAAAACGTACTCTACTACTTAAGTCGTGTCTAATACCGATGGAGATGAGGTATCCACCTTTTGAGAAGCATTGTCTGACATTAATTTTTGCTGCCCAAAAACTTAGACATTACATCCTCTCTCATAAGATTACCCTAATTTGAAAAGTTAACCCATTGCACTATTTGATAACCCGATCAACACTCTCTGTACATCTACTAAGATGGTCGATGATCTTATTGCAATTTGATATAACTTTTTTTCCCCTCCATGCTAACAAGGGACAAATTCTAGCCGACTTTCTTACTACACACCCACTGCCAGCTGGGTCCCCTTTCAATGACGAACTACCAGATGAACAAGCACTACAAGTGGAATTCTCCAGTACACAAGGCTGGGAGATGTACTTTGACAGTGCTTCATCAACCAGAAAAGATGAAGGATCAGACACAATTATACCAGGAAAAGGAGGGATCAGTTTGATCTTTATCATGCCAAATAAGGGTATCTTAAAGTTCTCGTACCACCTGAAAGAGCTGTGCACCAATAACAAAGTAGAATATAAAGCCTTAATCACAGTGTTGGAGTTGGCAATTTCAATGGACATAATAGATATTGCCATCTACGGTGACTCTCAACTTATCATCCGGCAAGTTGCCGGACAATTCAAAATTTTGAAACCAAGACTAGCAGAAAACCACCGTTACAAGATGAAGCTACTGGAAAAAATTCCCAATTCAACTTTCTATCGATTTTCTCGAGGAGAAAATGCCCATGCTGTTGCACTAGCAAAAATTGCTAAAGAATTGACATGTCCCCTGGAGGATTCCATTGAAATCACAGTACAAGGAAGACAAGTTTTCTTTCAAATCGACCTTGAAACTCTACACAAGCTTGACAAAGAAGAAGAAATTACAATCGCAATTGCTAATATCGATGAAGATTGACACAAATCATTTATAGAGTATTTGTAGACTGGAATGCTACCAGAAAACATGTTTGAAGCACATCACATCACAAAAAGGGCTATGTCAAATGCTCTAGTAGGTGATGCCCTCTACAGAAGATTGTTTGACCAGATGTGGCTATGATGCTTAAATACAGCCGAGGCACAAAGTATTGTCAAAGAAGTACATGTCGGATTGTGTGGCACTCACCGGTCAAGATCAAAGATGAAAAAGAAGATCAAAAGACTCGAATATTATTGGCCAACAATGATGTTCAACTGCATGGAGACAGCCATAAAATGTCTCTAGTGCCAAGTGCATGAAGTGGTCTTGCACCAACCTCTGAATGTGCTACACTAAACTGTTGTTTTGTGGCCATTCGAGTGTTGGGGCACAGACATAGTAGATCCGATAGACTTTCCATCCTCTAAAGGACACAAATTTATTCTCACCGCTACAGACTACTTCTCTAAATAGGCAGAGGCAGTACTGCTACGAGAGGTTACAGTACAACATGTCCTCCAATTCTTCAAAAGCCAAATCGACTACCATTTTAGTGTATCGCGTAGAGTAATCTCCAACAACGGGATGACCTTCAAAAGTACAAAAATCAACAACTTCGTTAAATGATATGGAATAGATTAGAGATACTCTACAATTTACTATCCCAGAGAAAATGGATTGGTTGAGGCCTTCAATAAGATATTGGTACATATTTTAAAGAAAACACTTCATGAAAATAAAAGAGATTGGCACAACAAATTGCTAGAAGCTTTGTGGGCCTACCAGACAACATAAAATAGATTGAAAATGATCCTAAAAAGAAAAGAAAAGAAAAGAAAAAGATGTGATGGGCTTGAGAAGATGCCTAATTAAAAATTAGTTTCACTTGAATCAACTTAAATAAGAAGGCTTGGCTACATTTTCTAAACTTATATTTCAGTATTAGCATATTTACTAGTAAGGTTTCATGAAGTTATTTTTCATATGGATATTTTAAGTGGCTTTAATATGAATAAGTTGTAATTTTTCTTGAAAATAATAGAAAATAAGAAGTCTTAGACTTGACAGCTAGATATTTTTATACCTTCAGTATTAACTCGAGTTATTTTAAATTTTTCTTATGTTATGCTATTGTATTTAGTGGACTAAAATATGGAAATCTAGAAGTTAAATTCTTTTCCATGAGTCATATTTTTTTGTAGTAATGGAGTTACTTAAGGAAAAGTAACATTTAAGTTTGGGAGATTTTGATACACTAAAAATACATGCATATTTAGAGCTATATTCTATACTCATTTCTGGTGATATTGCACTTTAATGGAAGGTATTTTTCATGTTTTATTGCAGGTTGTTGACATTTAGGAGTTGAAGGAAAAAGGAAGCAAAAATGATGAAACTGGTAGTCAAAATGGTCTTTTTGAAGAAATACTCAAAGCAGACGGTGCCAGGATGGACGCCGACGGCGCAGACCTATAGAACGGAGGCTAGATTTTCCTCAGCACTGATGGCGCTAGGAGCAGTGCCGACTGCATTTTTCAGAGACTAGCTGTCAAAGAGGGATGTTCAGTCCCTGAGTTACTCAAACAAGTGGGACATGCAATATCCCCTCAAATGAAGGAAGAGATTTTAAGGGACATTAAGTCCGCCAAACAAAAGTCAAATGAAAATCTGCACGCTGCATTCATGTCTGGTTCCGCTTGGGAAATAGGGTTGACACTGCCACTGTTACTACAGATTCCACCGCTACTAGGACCATGGACATCAACCAGTAAAGTCAAGACTGGGTCCAAGAATCCTACCAAGCACACATCACAATGATGATCCTAAAAAGGAAAAGTGAAGGAGGTTATCTGATATTGTATCTGGTCTACACCGTGGGGAGCATATTTCTCCTCGACATACCAATGTTTCTGCTAGAGCACTCCATCCTGAGACATCATCGTCAAAGAGGATGGATACCCAAGGTTATTGCACCGATACAGTCCAGTGAACCCGTAGGGCTAGATCATGGAATGAAGCCAGGGTCCAAAATATCTGACATCATCGCAAAGATTTCTAGCGAGATGGAAGAGTAAGAGGAGGAGGTCCAGCAGGGTCTCCCAGATCTTAGAACAATCAAAGAATCAATGATCGAAGAAAAAGTTGAAAAGCTCAGGGCCAAGATTTTTAAGTTGGCTCCGGAAACAAAGTTTCAATCTACAAAAATGATGAAGATTTTGACTATAATGACTACCTTGAAGAGGATTTCATGGATGTCCATATCATTGAAAACAGAGCTGCTACATCTGTACGTGAANAGTGCCGTGACCGAGTAGCCCGGATTGATGGGCGCCATCTCCCCAAGTATAAAGCTCGCCACTAGCAGTAACAGCACAAGAATGAAATTCTCCACAAGAAACAAAATCGATGTTAGAGGTTGATAAGGATTCAACGAGACGAGGGTGAATGGCATCAGTTGCCACACCATGACCGAGCCTTCCACCAGATTCTTCGCCCCATGTAAATACTTCTCCCTGTCTAGTTACGAGAGCGGCATGCCGTACCCCGCAAGCCACATGTTGAACATCCAAAACTATACGAGAATCTAGAGGCTTTGGAATGAGGATGTCGTTTCTTGTACTAGAAAAACTAATGATTTTCTCGGGCCCAGTTCTGGAGGAGTCACTCAAGACCTCGCCCCAAATATACACATCTCCAAATCCGTCCGACTCATCCTGAGCAGAACCATGACTGGAAGTGCTAGGAGCACTGGACACGCTGACTCTGAAAACATCAGAGGCTCCTTTTACTTGCATATTCGACGCATCTGTTCTTTCTACGTTTACCATGCTCTGAGGAGGCTCTTTAGGCAATGCGTTGTCGACTACCTTTCTAACAGGAGAATCCTGCAAGGTTCCTGATAGACTGTCACTTTGACTGCTATATATCAGGCGCTTGCAACTCTGAAACAAGGTTGCAAACAATTTGGATAGAAAATAGGCATTTTTAATCCAAATCTCAAGATATTCAGAACAATATACCCAAAAAAAAAGGACTCAACTAAGAGGTGGGTGCAAGATTATCCCTCTCAAGCCAGATCAATGTTCAGTGCGGCATAAATCTAGAGTAATGCGTGACCTAAGAAAATTATGCATAAATTTGTTCTGGATTTCAATGTAAAAAAAATGCATTATATCCAATACATAACATTTTATATATGAGAGAGGGAGGAGAGCAGACAAAAAAACAAAATATTTTTTTCCAATGGATTTGATCTTTTAGAGTAGAATTATAATGAATAAGAAAGTGCCCACAAAATACTCCAAAATATCTGACTTACAGAGAAAGCAAACAATTTTTATAAAGAATGGTACAACCCACCCAAGATCAATAGGTGTGTTAGACAACCATGACTTAATTGTACATTGTGGAACATGGGAGAGAAGACTAGTGTCATCTTCTCTTAATAGTCATAAACACTAACCCCTATCTTGACAACAAATTTATGTAAGACCACTAAGCGCAGCAAACTACTACATAAGCTCAAACTTACGCTGGAGAGGCACAACTAAGGCTTTATAATGAATAGTCTAACCACATCAAATCCATAGGCTCACAGCAACACCTATCACTCAATAATTCATAGTAATCAAATGCAAGTTCATGGCTTAATCATACACCGTGGGTAACATTAGACATGTCAAGAGTTATCTTGTCCTCTTGACAATCTAAATGTTATTTGGGTGTCCCTTCATTGCATTCAATCCATGATTATAAACAATATCTCTAGTCAATAGGGAAAAAAATAAAAAAAAAATCCTATAACATGGTGTTAGAGGCAAGTCGGTCATAACTCCTAATTTTAATCCCAATAGTCCGCTCCTACCCTCACTTATGTGGCACATGCGCCCATGCTTGCTCCTAATGCTTATGAGCCTTTAGGCTTAAGCAAATTTCACAAGCTTGGTTTACAAGTCCAGTAAAGTCCTTGCCTAGATTGGCCTTTGTGCTAGCACAACAGATCATTCTATCTTCATCAAGCATACATGTTAGGTTTTATCATACAGATGGTTTAGATTGATGACGTCTTACTTACTATGAATGATCATAAATGNATATATATATATATATATATATATATATATATATATGAAAATAATGATTTCAAAGGCCTCAAGTAGGAAGTTCTAAAAATAAAACCATTAAATTTCTCCTAAATACAAAAATGGATATGGACAACATTCATTCTATTCAAATCATTTATGTTACACAGAAAAAAATAATTGATGCAGAAATCCCAAAGAAAATAATGAAACTGTAATTATTTTTTCTCCAATCAGCTTACATATTAGCGGACAATATTTATAAATGTCAGCTGTGAATCGTTCTCACTCTAAGCTTGTTAACATGTGCTTGTATGGAACTGATAAGAAATATCCATCGTACACATGCTGGTATTAAAAGTAAATTAAATTGCTAAGCAAGCAAAATTTATCATTCAACCTTATCCTGATTATTTGGGAATCTAACTATAATTGCAGATAAACTTATATTTTCTTGGTATCACCTTGTTACATAATAACATAAAACAAAAAGGTACTTCTCCAATTTATCACCTAACTTTAAGTACAAAAGTTATATCAGCATCTATATCAACATTCTTATATATAAAAGATTCAAAACATAAAATCTATAACATCTAGGTATCACCTAATATTTTATGAATATTGACTTATAATTATCAGTTTCACATCAAATGGGTGAAAAAGTAACATATCATATACTCAATATTTTTTTTATTGATAATTATCTATGGGAAAATCAATCTACAACAATTCCATGTCTATCAATCTTCCACCTTGTGTATTCACTTCATGCCATCTCAATGATCCTGAGATTATTAGAGTCACCATATCAATATGTGGACAATTGTAATTACTATTACATGTAATTTGTAATTTGTGCATTACTATAATTATTCTATAGTCTTTATTAATTGATTGTATATGTTTTCTATTAGAAAACCTCATAAATTTCAATAAATACTCCACAAATATTAAAATGAATTACTAAAAAAATTCTCTAGAAATCTTGCCATGGTATCAAAGTCATAGGCTTTTTTTTCTTTCTTATAATTCCATTACAACAACTTTCATCACCGCATTATCATAATTGTGTGGCTTTCACTGCCACAATTTCTTACCGCACTTTCTTACTTTCATTTATTTTTTTTAAAACTATAGCCCTAATTGTTGAATTGTTGCAAACAATTCCCATAGTTACAATCGTCATCAATGCATGGCAACGAACTAGTTTCATTGTTGCAGCCATTACCGCTATATTGTTGCAACATTTATCATCGTTGTAGCCTTCTTCGCAATGTTGTTTTAAATAGTCACATTGTCGTAACCTGCATCGCTGCATTGTTGCTTTTCCTTCCATTTCTATTTGTTTCATGTGAATAAAACCACAATCTCTCCATAGACAATAATAATGATATCCACATAACCTTGATCTCCGGTTCACTTGAAATTAAGGGATGCAGCCCAAATCAATGAGAGACTTTTGAAACACCCATTCAACATAACGCTTAAATGAAAAGAACCATCTGAAGTAGTTGCAGTTGGCTCACATGTTTTTAAGGGAAGAAAAAAATTGGCCCACGTACAGGGCATACCAATTTGAGATAGTCCTCAGAAATTATCAAACGAGCTTAAATTGAAAATATTCATTCATTATATTAAGCGAGACTAAAAAGAACAATCTTCATTAATCATGCCCCTAATTTTGTCTTCATTATATTCCACCAAGCCCAACAATCCTCAATTTTTCTTATTCACTTCAAGCCACTTCAATGATCTGTGGAATTAGTAATTTCATCTCATCAATTCGTGAACTATTATCATTATTATCATGCCTACTAATCAATTTGTTGACTATGGAAATTATTCTATAATTATTATTCTCTGATTTTGTATGTTTCAAATCAGAGGCTCCCCCTAAAATTGCATAAATACTACACATATTAGAATGAAATAGTCAACAATTTCTCTCTAATTACTGTCATTAAAAAGATCATAAAATATCCTGCATTAAAAAGCTGTAATCATTCTACAAATACTGAGATCAAATTATAAAATGAGAAAAACTTGCTTAGTTGAAAGCAAATCAAATAAATTAGAGCCGATAAAATGCTCGCAATCATAATAGCCTAGAGATCGAACAAATAATTAAATGTAAACATAGTGACTTTATTGCTTATGCTTCAAAACTCATAGTAAAAGCTTCGAGAGTTTTAGCACATTGAAGTCATTGTACCCCCATCCATGTCATCAAATCAGTAAAAGTGGACATCTAGGACTCATTTACTACACAAGGAAATAAGCAAGGGGATCACAAATGCACATCTTTAATTTGAACCCACAATTTCCAAGGATTAAAAGTTTCAACTAAAGTTCTTTTCTATTCCTTTTGCTTGACCGTCTTCCTTTAGCCAAACCAAAGTTAATACCTAAAACGTCATCCAGCACATATATTGTAGCTAAGAGATAAAGTAAGAGATTGGACAAAGCTGGACCCAAAATGCTAAAATCTGAGACCAATGAGAAGATGCTCTTTATCCGGGAGTTTCTACCTACAATTCTTTACCTTCTTTATTCCACTGCCTCCCCCTCTTTTATGTTTAGAAAATTTGATGAGAATAAATCCTAAAATACATAGTTCAGAATCCAATTACACACAAACAAAAAAACCTGTTAGCATTTTAAGTACTATTGAAAGTAGAATTGATGCTAGCGTTGTGATAATGTTACATGAAGATAAACCCCGTCAGTCCATCCATCGATCTTCAGGCGTCCATCCTGTCCAGATGAGACCAGAGCCCTAAGGCCTGTAAACCACAACTCAGCTTCAACTTTATCTTTGCATATCTAAGTTAATAATAAGGTCATAGTCAGAAGCACAGAAATCCTATAAAGCAAACACACAAAACAAAACTAAAGTGAACTAACCAGATCAAGAGACCGTTTACCGTTGTTGTATACTAGAGAAAATGACAAAAAATCCTTTTCAGGTTGAAGGTATCTGTGAAAAACAGGCTGAAAACCAAATAAACACAAACAAAAAAAAAGTTGTAGAGTAAGAATCCTGAATTTTAACGAAAATTTTTTGAACATAAATATTTAGAGGACACCGAGTATTTTGTGGATGAGATCTTACTGTTCTTTGTCCAGGTATAATTCTTGAAACAGAAGTCAACTTCAAAGTCTTCTCTCTGCCACTTGAAAACCAGATCAATGATGATTCATCCTATGAAAATTGCAGTATCGGATTACCATAAAGAAGAAGTTATTCAAGACATGCTCAATCCATCTAAGATGCAAGCAGCTTGTGCATAACACATTAAGAAACTATAAAAGCAACCTTTCATTGTTTTCTATGGAAGTTATATCAAAAAATGCCAAATATAGTTCAACCAAAATACAAAATTATTGATTTGGAACCGAATAAAAAACCAAAATGAAGTAAGATGGGTATATGAGCACACCTTGGAAAGGTTCAATAATAAATTGGAGGAAAACAATTGTTTTAAGTCANTTCAGCCAAACTACAAAATTATTGATTCGGAACCGAATAAAAAACCAAAATGAAGTAAGATGGGTATATGAGTACTCCTTGGAAAGGTTCAATAATAAATTGGAGGAAAACAATTGTTTTAAGTCGAGGAATAATGCAAGCGTCTTATATAATACCTAGCCCAAAATTGTCAATATATCTCATTCATCCAATATGCAGTGGACCATAATATATATATCTATATATCTATCTATATATATATATATAGAGAGAGAGAGAGAGAGAGAGAGAGAAAGAGAGAGAAGTCAAATTCTGGCTAAGGCAGAAAATTGTTAATTGAACTCACCTTTGACAATCTAAATGGATAAAACTTTGGTTTCCCTGTGCGACCATACTTTAGCAATTGGCTGCCTTTCTTCAAAGCAACAAATGCCTGGAAAATTAGAATGTCAATTCAAGTTCAATGGAAAATTAACAAATTCCAACGGAGTGTAAACTGGAATTTGCATAAAACATGAAGTGAACAATAGAGCCAATAAAAAATATAATTGTATAGAAAAAAATTAATGGTGGCAATAGTAGGCAGGTATCACTTGGTTAACCAAAAAATAATAAGGTGAAGATGTCTTTCCTTTCAGTTTCCCAACAAAAGAAGTGAGCTTCACCACTAAATCAAAACCATCAATAATGTAACATGAGAACAGTGACACCAATGGCGAGCAAGGAGCTCACAAAAGTGTATGATTAAAACAAAGCAGCAGCAACTCACTTTCACCTCCCTCGCATCAAATCTCTCTCTAAATCTATACTTGCTTCGTTAAAGGCTCCCTTGGAACTCATTGTTTCCCTCAACAAAATATCGCTAGTATTTTTCAAAGATCTATGCAGAATGATTGAGATTAATTGAAAGAGAAAATTTATAATAGGGTAAGAGACAAGCCAAGAGACTTTGATGGCAATGTGATTACATAAATGACCAAAGAGAAACAATAAAGATATGTGTATAGGGTATGTGAGAATTTGCCTATCTGTTGTATGTGTTGCCATGTGCCATGTTTTGTATGCGGGTGTGCTAGCATGAACAACTATGTTGTGGGTGCTTTTGTATGTGAAGAGAGCACCATCTGCAACAGAGGAAGTGTTGAAAAGTCTTAGATTAGAAAAAGTATAACAGAAAAGTATTGACTAGAAGTGCATACACTTTTATTTATTCCTTACAGCTTGATAGTTGAAAGCATTCTCTTTAAAGGTATTTTATATAGGTACTCATTGTCAATAAATAATACATAACAAGGTTTTTTCGTCTAACATGGTATTAAAGTAGGATTAGTCCAATCCCTAGCCATAGCTGCCAACCCAAATATTCTTAGATGGTGGCAAGTTTTCCATCAACGGTCATCGCCACTATCCTGAGCTTGCCCTTATGCACCAAACTAATGCAATGCAACATAGGCCTATCACGAGGTCATGGTAAGGAATTAATGACAATAGTCAAGTTACTATGTGTGCACACTTAATTATATCATATATTATGAGTTTAAGGCACCAAAAATTAGTTTTTTGTAACCGAATTGATGTTGAGTTATAAGAACATGACATGGTACCTTACATAGATAGTGTGCATTAATTCATCACATGGTGAACGGTAAAACATGAAAAAATTTCAAGACTAGCCTATTTTGGATGTAGCTGGCCAAAGCTTCTTATTTTTTTACTTAATGTACATTGATAATAAAATAAGAGGCTTTAAAAATTAATTAAAACATCATGGGACGTCCAAAGAATGATGCATATGCCCACCCACCAAAAGTGCCATCTCAGCTACTCCTCTCCAAGATAGAGGCCGACCCCCTCTCTAATGGAGAACCATCTACCTCCTTATTTCATTGAATCACCACTCCAACCACTTGTAATTTCAAATTTTTAGTTTCAAGCCTACAAGAAGGTTGTGTTAAAATAAAAAGAATGATGTAACAACATTTTAATGTGAATTTGATGGAAAAATGAAAAATGTTCCCACAAGTTTCTCTTGTGGCTGAGAGGCTTTAAATCTTTAGGGATAGTTTATCTCGTGATGTTGTTTTACTTTTAATACTTAATTTCCATTCTTCAATCCTTTACAATCTCATCTCCTCACACACCAATCATTCCAACCATCTCCTAACAAAAACCAAAAAAAAAAAAAATGCAAAACCTCTAATCAACCAAACTAGGTCTTCACCAAAAGCCTTACCTGCCCTAAAAAATTCAACAAAAACTCTAGAACACAATTATACACGTCCAAATCTTCTTCAAGTGATTCTAAAATCAAGAACATCATAATCTGGCTAAATCTAATTTTCTAAGCAAACCATAGTGCTCTTGAGCTTCATGTTTTCCCAGTGTTGGGAGACCCTTATCTCCACTTCCCCATTTTCCACACTCCACTATAATCATATCTAGGGTTATTATGGCATTCAACGCCTCCACTAAAGGAAGTACAACCATACAAACTTTGGTCACCATCCTTACAAAAACTCCATCACCAAGTAATCGATTGCGCAACTCACTCACACCCCAGCCTTAGCTTTCACCCAAATAATTGCTTGCTTACATACCCCAGTGCTCTCTTCATCACCCTAAAAGATGTTCCCCGCACATCCATACCAAAAGTCCATCACCAACTAATCACTTGCGTGCCCCATTACTCACTCACTCACACTCCGACGTTAGCTAGCAACCCAATAATTATTTGCTCACACACCCCAATGCTCTCTTTCTCACCCGATAACATGATCCACACTAGCCTTGTGAACCCAACTGCTACAACTTTTGTGTGCCCACCCTTGAAACACCTTAACCATAACAATCAATAGAACCTCCCAAATATATATGCAATCAATGACAGATCCTTTACTAGAAAAGATACATGGTTGAAAAGGTCCAAAATAATATAGTAAAATCATTTTAAGATCTCGATAAAGATCATATTAAAAAGTAGATATTAAGAGGAGGAGATTCTATTTTCAAAATGTCCCAAAAATTCTATTCAAATTATTTTTAGCCTGAATTTAGATAACGTATATAAGTATCAAGAAAATTATTAAATTTTAAAAATTCAAATCAAATTTAATGCTCCCAATTTTACAATAATAATCCATTTACTCGCCACAATAATTCCTCGACAGTAAAAAATATACATTGACCCGAGCACCCCAAAAGCAATGTTATACCGGGCATATCTCTATGATCACTCTTAAAAATCTGATATTTGTAAGAATGTGGTGTCTTCTAGTTATGTGAATTTACCATTAACTGGAACCATAAAAAAGAATGTCATTGTTGATGTCATCTAACTAGGTGATTTGTTGTAAAACGGCATCATTAAATTAAGATCATGATTATAACCTATAAATTCACCATAGCTTCCCAGATGAATTAAATCTATCAAGGGACAAACTATTAATTACACTTGATTGGACACAAAAGCCACTATTAGCTAAGGTTAATCTAAAAATTTCACTTAGAAAAACATATACCCCAATTCTACAAATTTTCTTTGAACAACATAATCCATAGTTGCTAATAAATCCTTAAGTATGGTTGAATCAATTGAGTAGATTGGGTTCATCATCCATAACTATAGTAATCCAAAACAATAGAGCTATAAGATCTTAATCGGGTTCATCATCACTCCTTCACCATCTAATCTAAGTTAAAGGTGCCAAACTTTCTTAACCTAAAAACCTAAATTGTTACAATTTGCCAAGCATTTAATATTATTTTTTTGCTAAAAAAATTCTCTCATCACTAGGAGGTGTATTTAACTATAAAGACTTGCATTGATGAAAAATCTAAACCAGATCTTACAGTACTCCTAAAATGATAGTAAATTTTCCGGTTAACATCTTAGTTCAAATATAATCAATCTTTTGATAATTTGACAAAAAAATGAAACTCCGTTCGGATAGTTGGGTGCAAATTTTTGAAGCGCACAAAAAGTTCAATCAAACTAGATATGCATCGAGACTATTATAGCATTTTCAACAATAGCCCTAACAATACATTATTGTGCCTATATTTTTATCATAAATTGTCCCTTCTTCAATTTGTTATATACTCATGGAATCAATGACAAGACTTTTGCGTTTATCATAATAATTAGTAGCTCGATGCATGATATTATTTAGGTAATGATTATTCTAGTAGGCAAATACTTGTTATTTCTAATCCAATTAAGGATTAAAAATATATACTAAGGTCCTCACTTATTCTTAATCCATGTCACCTATCATATATGGATTGAATGTCAAAGGATTCCCTATCTCCCAAACTTGCAAGTCACAATATTCCAGAATCTCTCTCTCTCCCCCTCTCTCTCTCTCCCTCTCTCTCTCTCTTGCACACACACACACAAACATGTCGTAAGCTTGTCTCTCCAATTGTAAAACAAGCCTTTATCCCAAGAACTTCTATTGATCATTTCCCATCTCTCTCTCTAAACAATTGAATTCAAACAGACAAAAAAATGTAAAAAAAAAAGAAGAGAATGCAAGCTACTTTGGCCTAGAGATTGAGAGCTTTGTCTTTCAACAAAGAGATTATCGATTCAAGACATTGCATATGTGGTGTCCATATGTGTAGGGGAAAAAAAACGTCAAGAAAGAAGTGGGAGATCAAGCAAGTTGATCATCAACACCTCTCCAGCATATTGGCACAGGAATGATTGTCTCTCAACATTTGGCACCAGGAATAATTGTCTCTCAAAATCAAACTCCACTCCCAGCATCCATCTATCTTCTTTTCTTCTCTAAGACACATGCCTCAAATGCTCTCCAAAATAACTTCACATTAACAGAGCATTGTGAAAGGTCATTATGTGAGTTAAAACCCATCATCCAAGAGCGCCAAAACAACACTCCCATAAAATGTTCATGAGCACAACTCTTTAACCAAACTGCAAATTCGACTAAATTTGATACAAAATTTCACGCATCAAATATGAACAGATTAATGCGTTAACATCTGCATTAAATCTCCTAACCGAAGCTTAGTATGACCAAACAAGAAACCATGAAACTTCCAAGCCAACGGTTCACTAACCTTCTCGACATCCGGATCAGCGTTTCCATGCCCAAATAGATCTGCCATTCCATGTGCGACCAGCTCCGGAGCTTCAACACCATCCAGCGACGCCCCGGAGTCCCCGTCGTCATAGATTGTAGATCTTCCTTCGGACTTTCATCAATCTCAAGACAACAATGAAACAACTCCAAAAGCCCTAGACGGCAAGAATAAGAATATATCCAGAACTCCTAGCTACTATCACTCC
>JXCR01087538.1:34464-88504 GCA_002079205.1 Phalaenopsis hybrid cultivar | reverse complement strand
TTAAAATAATTATATATAAAAAATTTATCAAATTTTAAAAATAATTATATACTCTAAAAATTTATCATACTTTAAAAAATTAAATCTTATAAATTATAATATGATCTTCAGGTTCGTCTCTTAGTTTATATTAAATTTTATAATTTCGTATTTATCTTTAGGTTTGACTCTTAGCATAAATTTTCTTACATTTCTTTTAGATTTATTTACTTTTTTTGAATGAAACCTAGTTTTTGTGAGTGAAATCTCGCATACTGTCTTTAGATCTGAAATTTTTTTTTTTATGGATGAGATATGATATTTTGGTTTTATTGTGAGTTGTGTTTTGACTATTTTACATTTGTGTTGTGATTCATATATATTTAAGCATTAATTTCATATAGGTTTAAGCTTTTGAAATATTTCGAATAATTCGAATAATCCAAACAAATTTGTAAGATTTCAAACAATTCAAACAATTCGAATAATTCTAAACATTTCAAACAATTCAAACCGAACACGGACAGTAGCTTCACGAACAATTTCAAACATGAGTCTATTTCAAACACACGTAATTTCAAACGAACCAAACACGTGCATGAGCTATGTTCGTTCGTGTTCGGTTCGTTTACGCCCCTACCTACGTGTAGACTGCATCTTAAGATTCTACAAATTGTCATAGTGTTAAAAATGTCTAAAATTAATATCGATATATTCCTATTTTTTCCAAAATTAACAAGTAGTAATTCAATTTGATTTTCATTTGCTAAATTTTGGCTTCAAATGAATTAGAAATGTATGTTAAACTAAAAAGTATGTTCATTATTTTCTTTTAAGGTAGCTCATTGTATAAATAGGTAAGAATTGCATTTACATTGATTTCATGAAGACAAACTACAAAGAACATTTCTCTTATGCAATTGTCACCCCTCACTCCTTAATCATTAAAACTGTATGATTTCTCTTAGTTTGTCATCACTCCTTTGTTTCCCCAACTTTCAGCAATTAAGAGGTATTTCATATTTCTTTCTCCCTAACCTTTCTTCCTACTCATGATACCACATTTAGCACCACCTCCCTTCTCAATTGAAAAAAGGCAGGATTAGGGCATCATAATGCAGTCATCAGCCATCCTTACCTAAGTTTCTCATCATAGTAGAACCTCCAATGCTCTTAAGTGAATCCCCCTTCTCCCCCTAAGATCCTTGTTGCAAGCCTTCACTATGCTCAAATCTACAACCACCAAATCCCTCATCTTGCTTCTTTCTTTGATTGGTGGCGGTCATGGAGCCTTTTTCTCTAATTAAGTAGCTCTCTTTTCTTTCTTCTTTTTTTGTTTGGCATGCATAGGTCACTTTATCCTGAAAGTAGGGGTGTAAACAAGCTGAACTTGAGAGAGCCTAAGGCTTGTTTGTGCTCGACTCGTTTGAATTTTTATTTTTATTTTTATTTTTTTTTTTGGTACCGAAACGACTCGTGAATAACATGTTTGTGTTCGGCTTAATTCATACTTATTTGTTCGAATTAAACTCATGTTCGTCTTGAAAAAAATAATTTATAAAAATTTAATAAATATAAATTTAATGAAATACAGCTCATGTTTAGAATATTAAGCATTATTTCCAAAAATTTGAGCTTTATTTTTTTTTCATTTTAAGAGGTATCGCTTTGTTATTTATTATTTATTTTAGGATGTGGGATGAATGGACGTTTGTTATTTATTCTTTATTTTAGGATGTAGGATGAATGGAATAAGGAGGCATGCGACTGCGGGGTGGGAGGGATGAATTTTCTTACAAGGAGTGAAAGTAGGACGGGAGGGTGTGAGCAACATGACACAACAAATTTATATTGGAGCATTTACATGCATACCACCTAGATCACGTCATTGGGCTGGTCAGGCTTGGCATGGGTTCAACTTTCTGGCTTTGACCAGTTAAAGCGGGCTCATGTTGAGCTTGAACCCAGTTTCTAATTATAAATTCACTGTCAAACCCACCAACTAAATGAGTCAGTTCAGCCCACAGAACCACCACAAGACTTTAAACAAAAGTGATGTTCATACAAAAGCTCATTCTCATTTCTTTTAATTAGGAAAAAAATTGAGGATTATTTTTCTTAAATTTAACTTGAATGAGTCTCTAAATTATTCTTTTTTTTTTAAAAAAATATAAATTTAAAATTTTAATTAATTGCTTATTTATTATTATCGTTTTAAAAAAAAATTAATAAAATCTCTAACATTTTCCCTCGAACCATTATGTTGATTTAAAATATTAAAAAAAATTATGTAATATGAACGTAATTTTTAAGTTTGACCGAGAATGCAATGAAATTTGAATGGTCATATAGTTGTGAAAAGAATTTTCAGAAGTTAAAGACTTATTTAATGTCTGCTTCAATTTTGGTCATTCGCGGTGCGTCTTTAAGGGATTTGGGTTGTGCACTTATGCAACATGGAAGGGTTATTGCATATGCATCACAATAATTGAATAATCATGAAAAAAAAACAATCCCACACATGATTTGAAGTTGGAGCTGTTATTTTTGCACTTAAAATATGGAGACCTATCTCCATGAAGTTAGGTGCAAGGTATGTACTAACGAATATAGTTTGAATTTTTTTTTTTACTTAGAAAGAGCAGACTGAACTTGAGGCAGAGGAGATGTCAGGAATTTATTAAAAATTATGGTTTGGATATTCACTATCATGTAGGAAAGGTAAATCTGTTTGCTGATGTGATGAGTAGGATGACTTTGGGTAATTTGAACTATTTATTTACTCAGTATGAGCATTTACTTAAAGATTTTGAGAAGTTGAAGCTATCAATAATTGATTATCCCGATGACAATAAGATTCAATTAAATTAATTAAATGTGCAGTCCACTTTGAAAACCAAAATTGAAGATTCTTTACCCAAAGATAACAATGCACAGAAAACTTTCAAACGGGATAAGAGAAGTGATTTGGATAGGTGTGTGCTAGATCATGATGGTTTATTGGGATATATAGGCAGAGTTCATATTCTTGATGTTGGTAGTCTGAGGAAGGAAATTCTTGAGGAGGCCTATTTATTTGGCTATACTATTCATGCAGGGAGTAATAAAATATACAAGATCTCAAAGAAGCATTTTGGTGATCATGATTGACAAGAAGTGTGGCAGAATTTGTGGCTAAGTATAATTTATATTAGTTAGTGAAGACAAAACATCAATGTCCTAGAGGTTAATTGCAACATTTATCAATTCCGGAGTGGAAATAATAGGAGATTACGATGGATTGTGTGATTAGGTTACCTAGATTACATCAGGATCTTGATGTTATATGGGTAATCATTGACAGGCTGACCATGTTTGCCCATTTCTTGCCAATAAGACTGACAGGTCTAGTGAATAAGTTAGCAAATATTTTCGTTCATTTCTCTTTTTTATTTTTAAAGGAGTTAGTTTGTTTATTGTCGTGTAGTTCTCTTTTCTGAATAAGTCTCTCTTATGGATCATGTGAATGATCACGAGAAGAGAAAAATAAGAAAAGACGAACATAGGATAAAAACGACAAATAATACAAAGATGTGGAGAGCAAACATGCGATAAATCTCATAAAAATAGATCAAGTATATCCGCCCAAATAAGATCAAGCAGAAGCACCTTGGACCATTATCCATGAAACATTATTTACGTAGACTATCCATAACTAAAGATTCAGGTGTGTTTGCCTGTTGTGGATTTAGATTGCTCCGAAGGGGACGTATCTCACTCAGTTAATTACATATTGAGGTTTGCCCAATAAGACTCTTGATCTAAGGAAGTTTTCCTTACATTAGTAGTGATGACTAGCATATAGCTATCAAAGGATGATTAACTCGTAGAGAAATGCTCTGATGCTGTCAAAGCTCCCGCTAAGCAACAGGGTGGCGAGTGAGTCTCTCAAGTCCCTACGTGGGTAACAGACTCAACAACATATGGAGCTTTTGAAATAATTGAAGCATCTAGATGGGGAATCCCGATGTCAAAACACATCTGTGTCATAAGGGCAGAGGATAAATCATTGTATCCCAAATGAGCGACAGCTCATAGGCAATCAAACCTTCGAGATGATACCAAAGAAACATAATGAGCAACAAGACTTAACAAGGTTAGTAAAAGGAAGGGAGGAGTAATCCCTAGAAGGTAAAGGTAGCTAGGTCAAGGTAACACATACCTGTCATCCCAAGCCAATAGGACCCTAAGTTTACCTAATCGTGAAGGTAGTCGACCTGACATGTCCAAAGATCCCCAATCAGCAATCTGTGAATTGCATCGTCCTCAGAGATCTTGGTAGCCCTAAGGTCGGAGGAAGGAAACTCTATCCAATGATTATCAGGTGGAGCTCCAAGAGTTTGAACTTATACCCATTGAAGTGGTAAGGATGCCGCAGAAAAAGAGGAGAAAGGAAGCTTTAGCTAAAAAGGTGGAAATTTCTCAATAAAAGGACTTACACCCCATCTATGTCAGGGAGCCTTCTAACGACCTAGGCGTACTGAACAACCTTCTATATTGAAAGATATATTGGGTTAGTTGGGTTGGAGAAGCACTGGGCTTCTTATCAGGACATTTAAACGATGCAATTATCTGGAGCGGTCATTAGATATTGTGGAGTCCCTATTATATGACTTGGGTTATGCCCATACAATGCATTTTGTTTTAAAACCAACCTGAAGGTCGTGCAGGAAAATAAAAGACATATTTTGAAATTTTGAATCTATTAATCCTTTATTTTGGTTTAGCCTTGAATCATTTATTAGGTTTTCTTATGTAGAAAGCTTTACAATTTTAAGGTCCTAAAGAGCGTAAAGTGTAATTTTCATAACATCCTAAATCAGCCAGAAAGAAATAAGAAAAACAATCCAAGCATGCAAACACACAACAAAAGTAAAAACACTTCAAATATAAATGAGGCCAGTGTCATTAGATTGACAACATATCCTAAAAAAACATTAAAAGGGGTAGGACTCCGTATGTAGATGACTGGTCCTAGATCTATACAAAAATGTATAATTCAGACTTAAGGTATGAGACACGAGTTGCCCCTCCTGGTCCCATCATGTGGTTCAATGTGTCATCCTACTTGAAACCCATGCTCGTACATTATTTCTAATACAGGCTCAACCTAGGGACTTTATCAAATACATTTGAAAGAAAAAATAAAAACTTGACATGCATGAAAACAATGTTAGCGGGAAATTCAACAAACATGCAATGTATAACGAGTCGTGTCTTTTCATCGGAAGAGCTAAATGACACCTGTAAGCAAAATATTAGAAATCATTATGTGCTCCTGCATAATGATACTTGTGTGTGTGCTATGTGTGAGCATGACTCCTTGAAGAAGAATAACCTAATATACTACCATGTATATCAATCACACGAGCACACCAAAAAGCACAAAAGTGACACATGGCTAGAATAAACAAGCCAATAAAGAACAATAGCCATAAACATCAAAAAGACTACCAAGCATCATAGTCCTATCTTAGCACAACATCTAACAAAAAGTGTCCTAACTGACATCTAAGTGCAAGTAAGTCTCTGTGTACGTATGACTTTGAGGAAGTCTCCACACCAGCCCCGTCGTAAAGATCCAAGGGATCTAAAAAGTGTCATCCATAATGGATTTTAAAAAGAGTTGAACTTACATATGTCCTAGTTTGTTACATACATAACTTTAAAAATATGGCGAATGTAATAAGTAGAAGATTTTTTTTTTAGTTTTAAAATAAGGGCCATTAAATGTGAGCCCATAACATAAAAGGTGACATGAGTTATATTCCTTGGAACCTTAGCATAGTCATACTCGTGTCAATCATGATGCTTTAACTTGCATTGCTTGTCGAGTCGACCCTACAAGCAATATTTGTTAAGGCATAGCGACTAACACGGGGTCACTCACTATCAAGCCCGACTCTCTATCCATGCACACATACAAATGTGAATGCAAACAATCGCGTGATAAAAGTGGTGATGGTGAGCGTGTTGTGGAGGCAGTGGCTCAGAAAGGTGGGTGTGTAGTGGAGGGAGTGACCCGAAAGGATGGGAGTGCCTTGGAGATAGCGATCTAGAGGGGTAGGCGTGTCGTGAAGGAAGTAGGGTAAAAGATATTGTAAAGGCAGCAACCCGACAGATGGGTGTGCTGTGGAGACAGTAGCCTGACAGATGGGTGTGTTTTAAAGACAGTCACCCGAAAGGGTAGGCATGTCATGGGGGCAGTGGCCCGATGGATGGATGTGCCATGAACACTGTGCCCCGAAGATGTGGGTGTGTCATGGCAGAAGTGGCTTAAAGGATGTGTGTGTTGTAGAGGCAATAACCCAAAAGAGTGGGTGTGTCGCAAAAGCAGCAACCCAATGGATGGGTGTACCATATAGGTAGTGGCTCGAAAAGGTGGGGGTGTTGTGTCGCGGAAGTAGCAACCCGATGGATGTGTGTACCATAGTGGTTGTGGCCCGAAAGGGTGGGGATTTCGTAGAGGAAGCGACCAAATAGATGGGTGTGTCATGGAGGCTATGACCCTAAAGGGTGGGTGTGTTGTGAAGGCAGTTACCAGGAAGATGGGTGTGTCATGGAGAAAATGGGTCGAAAAGATTAATGATCATCACTAAGGAGAATCATACAAATGGGGTGAGTGCATGAATGGACACTCAAAATGCAACTTAAGCATGTGATAATTGATACACCTTAAAATATGTTAATTTTTTATATGTTTTTTATGCTCACTTTTAATGATATTACAATTTAATGGAAGGTATTTTGCATGTTTTTTGTTTCAGGTGTAAGAAATGAATTTTTGAGAAAAAGGAGCAAAAATGGAGCAATGAGCTAAAGTCTTAAATTGGCGCCTAGGCGCCAGCTTCTGGCGCCTTAGCACTAGATTGCAGGAAGCTCTAGTGTCATGGTGCTAAGATCTGGCGCCTAGGCTCCAGCCATTTATGTGCATATTCTAGAAAGGTGGCGCTTATGCGCCACAGTTGGGCACATAGTTGGGCTCATAGGTGCCACAATTGGGCGCTTAGGCGCCAGAGACAGTTTTTGACTTTGGTTATTTTGAGAGACCTATTTAATAGAGTCATTGGCTGGCCGAAAAAGTGAGTGGAAAAGTGGGGAAGAGCATTGGTGTTTAATATTGGCGTGAGTCTTTGGAGGGAGTCTTGTGTGTGGGTGTGTGAGTCTTTGTTTTTGTATTTTTGAGTAAACTTGTAAGGAGAGTTGAAGATTCATCAAGAAAACTTCAAAGAATTTGCTTGGGGAAAGAGTTCGAGATAAGTATTTGTACTTTTGTTTAAATTTGTTCAACTTAAGTTTTAATATAAATCATGTTTTGTTCTGTTATCTCTATGAAGTCTTAGTATTTTTCTTATCTTGTGTAGGATTAGAATTGTTTAGAACTTCTCTTATTTTATACTTATGATGATTAATTACTTCATGTTTCATTTACATATTCGATTTGACCAATTGGTATGTTAAAATTTATTGTGAATCCTTAATGACCCTAGAGGGCTATGTTTTCCTCAACTAGCAAAAATCATATTGCATTATTGGATGAAGGAAAAGTAGTCCACAGTGCAGTGCAAATCAATAAGGAGAAAATTTTTTATGGGCATATAATTAATGATTATAGGGCGACATGCTAGAATCTTTATCAACTTTATCTTTAGTTTGGAACCTAAGGTATGGTTAGTTCTATAGAGAGGGCACAATGGATAATTTGAAAGTGAGAGACTAGAATCTACTTAGCATAACCATATCAATTAGAAACTTAACTTTAGATTAACCAATGTTCTTTATGCACTCAAAAGAGGGTAAATAATATGTATGCTCCTATTTGGCACAAAACTACATTTTAACCTTTAAACATTTGATTCCTACATTCACTATAAACTCATTGTAAGGAGGAAGATTCTTCACATAATTTGAAACTCTTCTACACTTAGCTGTCTTAGAAACACTTAACATTTTTATTTTAGTTTTTAAACAACACTTATTGTTGGTTGTCAACACAATTTTGGTTAATGAGTTGTGAAGTTGTCGGCTGCTAGGATGGATATCCTAACACCCATTTTAATTTAATTTATTACATATATAATTTAGAAAAAAATAGTATTTTAAATTTTTGAAAATATAAGAATGAACCGATCTCATATCCCAGTAGTTTAAATAAACGAGCCTAATACTGCAAGTACTGCACCTATCCCGAGGAATAGATACATTACTTACTGGTGAAGACTCGATTAAATAAACTAAAGATTGTATGACATCCGTTTAAGTCTGCGAAACCATTTTATGTTGACCGATAATTTCCCCTATTTAATACGAAGAATTAAATATGATTTATATTAGCTGGGTTCGTGAATGTTTCCTATAAGTGCAAGCCCCTATAGTTAATTACATCTTAGATAACCGAAGTCACCTAAGAAACTCTCAATAAAAATCAGAAGATATAATCTTTAAAGAGGTCAAAGGATTAGGACTTTTCAAAGAGATCGGACAAAGTGGTGTGAAAGGGGAATTGCTCAAGTTTGAAACATTTTATTTTGGAATCCAAAGGAGGAAGAACTAGGGGATGTAATAGATCCAGAGGAGAACCTCGGTGACTTCCCAAGTTATCCTATGGTTTGGCTTCAATTTTGAAAATTAGAATTATGGAATGTTTCATTCTGAAAATTTTATTAATTAGGCTTATATTCGTGCGAAACGACCACACAAATAGTCTGGAAGACATGAGGATTTAGGTCGTGACAGACGAGAACCTCATAATCCTAAAGCAGGTTAGGGCTTAAATTGTATAGAGAGCTATACAAAGTCTTAAAGATAAATTGAGGATTTATGTTTGCATAAGCAAACAAACTCAAATTCCTATGTATTTGTTATTTAATTCTAAGGAGTGGTTTAGTTTGTGAAGACATGTTTTGCTGTTGAAGATGGTCGTGCTGCCCACAATGCTAGCTCTAAGCTCCTTGTCGTAGTGAGTTTTAGTTTTCTAATGTGTCAAGTTATGATTTCAAATTAGATGTTCCTATGGTTATGGTCATTTAAATATTTTAAGTCATATTAAAGTCGATTAGAGCGACATTGGTTAGGATCATACGGTTCCCTCATTCCGACACCACTATTTTCTATTGAATTCACTTAGTCCAAATGAATTTACTAAACTCAACTCAATGAGTTTTATACTTTCATTTAGACCGTGGGAAATCTCGTTAGCAACCATAGGTTACCTTCTCCGAGGGATTCCCGATCATCCGATAGAGACATCTTAATTTAGTTGTAATTGTTGTTTTGTAATGTTTGTGATTAAATTTTGAGTTGTCTTATATTTTGAATATTGTGGCAGTGAATGTTATCTTGGTTGATTTTAGTTTTGGTTTTAGTTTCAGTTTTATGACTATCCTAAAGGTTTTAGTTTTCATGTAGGGTGACATCGTTGTTTAACATTCAAGTTTGAAATGAAAATTGTACAAAAATGTAAATGCATTAATTTAAAGCATACCTGACGAGTTCTCTGGTTCCTCCACCTGAAACATCAATACTTGCAAAGCATATATATGTATAATTTTGCAAAAATTAAAGCATGCTTATAGAAAAAGTAGGAAGTACAAACTTAAAGTGTGCCTACCAAATCCTATGTCATATCTTAGTGTATTTAAATTTTAAGAATGATTTCATTAAGCAAATTATAATAAGCTCACATATTCTTCAAGATTTTCAAAGGATCATGAAGAAGTTTTGGGTAATACCTTAGACATTTCATGGTCCTCAGAATTATCTTGAGTTCATTATGGTTTATAATATTTGCTATATAGTTCATCCAATTAATACTCTTATACTTAATGAACTTGATGTTTTAATTATCCCTTAAGTGGAGTAATTATTACTTGATATCTTACTTATGAATTATATGGGTAAAGACCCTTGAGGGCTACTTGACTTAATTAAAGATGTTGGTTAATTTGATTATTTATAGCATGGGCTTGTGGTGTTTTGAAGATTTCAAATTAATTATGACTTGTTCTCTAAACCTCATTAGACAAAATTTTGATTAAGTCTAGTTCACTAGTAAGCCCATAAGATTTAATGGGTAGGTTTATAATTTTTTTTAAAAAAAGATTTTGAATATTTGTGCTCTCAATCATGAATTATAAATTATATTAAAACCATCAACTAGGGTTAAAAAATCAGTGAATTATGATCTTCCAAATCAAACCCCTCACTTTAATATCCCCTTATTTAAATATTCTTCTAAATTTCATTAATTTGAAAAATTATAAATTTATCCTTTATGAAATTCAAAGTAAGGTTGGTTTCTACCACTTATCTCTCTCTATCTTTCAATCATCAAGACATGTTATTATAAGATCATTTATTACCCATTTATCCTTTTGATTAGGCCTAAATATTTATTAAGCTTTAAATTTCAAAATTACACTTTTGCCCCTAGGGCCTTAACACCTCATAATTCCTTAAACTAGACTCAAATGACTTAAAAATTTTTATTTTACCTCACTCATGGGTTAATTAAAACATCAGAGGAGAAAATGTAGTTTTTCTGAATTTATTTAACTTTTATAATAATTTATAATGCAAAAATAGAGATTTTCAATGAAAATTTAAAAACTCGATCAAAATAAACTTCTGTCTTTAAGAAAATTATTGGAGGTTCCCCTAGGTCGGAGGACCATTTGGACCAATTTTCATGATTTTTACAAATTTAATTTAGTTACCAAAATTATTTGTTGGTTTTGAGTATTAATTAAATATAAAATAATATTTAAATGGAAAATTGAGTTTTATATTTTTATTACATCTCTCTAAGTCCAGGAAACCTAAAAAAACATATTTCATATTTTTTTGATTTATATTTTAATTGTTAGAATCATTTTAGTGACAAAATTAAAGAAAATTCATTTTTTAAGCCTTTTAAAATTAATATCTTGACTTAGAAAATTAGAAAAAAAATATTTTTATTGGTTCCAAGTAATCAGGAAGCCAAATATGATATTTTAGTGAGTTTTTAAATTTTTATGATTTTTAATTAATTTTAATTATTTAATTACTAAAAAATAGCTTAAAAATGAAATATTTATTTTAATTTCAATTTTATTTTTCTTAAATTCCTATGGTCATAAGGAGCTCCTAAAACCAATTTGGTGATTTATTTGAATTGTGTTTTAATTTATATAATTAATTTAATACCAAAAATATTATTTTATCTTAAAAATTCATTTTAGTGATCAAATTAACTCTAATTGACTTAAAATTTTTATGGGAATCTCCTATAATATTAAATTATAGTGTGCAATAGTCTTTATTCCATTTAAATTTATAATTACTCCAAATTAATTTTCTCTTCATTTTTAGGGTTGGTGACAACTAAAATTATTTTAAATGAGTTAAACCAAGTTTATATTTTTCCTAGGATTCTCTGGCCACAGTGAGCTTACAAAAATAAGTTTTGTATTTTTTTATGATTATTTTAATTATTATAATTTTTGTACCAAAACAGAGACCATTAACTTGAAAATTGAATATCTTTAGTTAGTGATGCCCCCTGACTTTGGAAAAATCAGAGGAGATGTCTAACAACAGAAATATCAAAAGCCCCATGGTCCCATGCCATGGTGAAATTTCTATGCTAATGGAGAATCAAAATAAGGAAAATAAAATTTAATTCATTAAAAATAAAATATGCATCAAATAGACATGAAAATATTTTCACATTGTTCTCCTTTCTTCAGTGAGCAACATGGCGTTTTTATTTTATTTTTGTGATTCTTCTACACAAAGTTATGAATTTTTTAATTTTTGGTTTTTTAAATAAATAAGAAAATCCCAATTTTTCTACTTAAACCAGTCAGCGTTGCGTCATCCTAGGCAGCTCTGAACCACGCACGAGTCCGCTTCTGGCGGTTGGGCACCGCCAGCCGAGTCAGCCCACTGTACACGCACCGAGACTTCATCCAACGCGATCTCAGCAGTCCGTCCGATATACACGCGATCCAACGACGCTCCGTCATCGTCCCAAACGAGCTAACCCGTGAGCCGTCCGCATTCAAACCCTAATATCTCGCTTGATTGCCAACCAAATTAAGTGTGGTTTGTTCCTATCGACCCGCCTCGATGAGATGCACACATCTATATGGTTAATCACACCCTAAGTCAACTCTATGCTCATGGAGAATCAAAGGAAGCTCAGTTTAGGGTTAAGTTCCAATACCTTGGTCCAAGAGGTGAAGCCTCGATTGGATGCTTGTGGAAGCTTTGTGGGGGTCCGAAGTGCCTAGGGATTGAGCCTCTGGTTGTGGTGAATTGCCTAGACCCAATTTCGACCAAGGCCGATTTGGGGTGTTGATCAAATTCCACCTTAGGGTGCTCTGGTGATGGGGCTTCTATATGGAATCTTCCTCTCTCACTATGGGGATGGTGTGAGTGCAATTAATTTGAATTTGGTGGAGTTTTAGGGGGTGTTATGTTTCGGCCTTGAACTTGAACTCCAAAATTGAGCTCGAGCAGTGGATTTGAGTGGCTAGGGATTGTTGGGTTGAACTCAAGAGGTCTTAAGGAAGCTCTGGAAGCAATTTGGCAGAGTCTCCCCAAGGAATTTCAAGCTCTCCTCCTTTGTCCATTGAGGGTGGGTTTAAATAGAGGGGGAAGGAGAGGCCACCAGGGGCAATTGGTGGGTGTCCTAAGTTGCTTATGTGTATGCCAACAAGGTGAAAAAATCTAATTGAGATGAGACAGCTTGAATGGGTTTAATTTTGAGTTTTAGTTTAGGTGGAGCACTTTGGGGTGGCTTTTTTGGCAGCCAAGGTGGTCGGCCGGCTAGGCTCAGGTCACCATCCAGTCCAGGCAGGTCAGGCTTGGTTTGGTGAAGTCAATTGGGGTTGGCCATGTGTAAATGCATTGAATTGAAATAGTATGGGAAAGGGTTATTTTGGGTCAATTTTGGTCAAATTATGGTTTGGGTTGGGTTCAACCACCAAGGTTGGCCTTGAGCTGAAGAGGATCAGATGGGTCAGCTAAATTGGTGTGTATAAGTCTCCATCCAAGGGATTTTGGCTAAACATTGGTTTAAATGATTTATTAAAAGGGTTAAAACCTTTTTAAAGAGGCTTAAAAGTGTTTTGGCCTCTTGCCATTAATAGCTTGACGATGTGGCAAGGCTCTCATGGCTTACTTATGGCTTGGGAGTGGCTTCATGGCTTGCATGTGACTTGGCTAATTTTCATGAGAAGGGATTTTGGATTTATTTGGTATTCTTGGTGCAGTTTGGCTTTATGATTGATTTGGAATGCTTTTATTTTGAATTTAGGACTTAGAAGGTGATATTTGATTAAATGGATGATGAAGAGAAGGGCTGTCATATGGGCTTTGGACTTGGGCCTTTGGAATTAGATGTGGTGGGCTTGGGCTTTTAAAATGGAAGTTTGATTTTGGGATAACATTTGTGCTAATTGAATATTGAGTTTGGTGTAGGAGAATGTCATGAAGAATTTGGCAAAATTTCAAATGATTTTGAGTTGAATTGATGGACCAAATTGGTGGATTTAGGCAAATAGTCAAAATTGAGCCTTTTTAATTTGAATGAAATTTGGTTTGCAAATGGATCAAATTGGGCTTGAATTTTATTTAAATTAGGATTGGGGATACTGAATTTTGATTTGGAATTGAGATTGGGCAAGATTGGGGTCAATTGGGCTAAGATTGGGGCTAATTTGGGGACATTTGGGCCTTTAAGGGTAAATTAGGGTTTTTGGTCAAATTGGACTAATTTGATCAAATTGAGTCAAATTTAGGATAAAAAATTGAAATTGAGAATATTTGGGATGATTTTGGAATTTTTGGAAATTTTTGGAATTTTTAGGTCATGATGGAAATTTTGGTAATTTTGGCAATTTTTGAGATATTTTGAAAATTTGGTAATTTTGGTAAATTTTGGTAAATCTAGGTAGTGGTGAGAGGTTTGAGATGATTTTTTGGAAATATTTAGGTATTTTGGGTAATTTTGAAAAATTAGGGTTGTAGGGGTATTTTGATAATTTTGTGATTTTTGGGCCAAAATGGGCCAACAAGTCATGAAGCCATACTAAACCAATAAGAGACATATCAGGACTCATTTTGGATGCTCGATGTATTGTTTCTAACCCTCTTAGCCAAAGACTAGGGGTACAGGAGGCAGGAGACCATCCTAAGGGGTCATAGGGTTTAGGGTATGTGAGAGAGTGTAGTGTGTGCAAGTTAGCCCCCACCAAAACTAGCTCACCCAGGATTAGTCCTAAGGTTTGACCATCCTATGGGGGACTCCCCTTGAGCTCTTACATATTGACCCCACTTACTAAGTGCTAGAGGTTAAGACCAACATGTGGAACTTTAAGTTGAGTAAAGAAGAGTTTGGAAATTCTAATGGTGAGGGTTCCTTTTCTAGTCCTCTAGGAATAGTCAATAGGAAAGTCCTATGGCTAGACCCTATGCTATTAAAGAGAAAAAACTAGACATCAACCAAAAATGAGGTCAACAGTAGTAATCACTTCTTTTTCCCATATAAAAATCTACTGTTTAAATAGGAATTTTATATGTCATTGTATAAAGTTATTGCTTCTCTGTAGGATCAATACTAAGTTTTTAAAGAAAACTCTATATTACTTGAAATAATATGTATACTTGCGTAACGCCCCTAGTGTGCACATCAAATTCTAAAATTCTATAACATACCATTTAGTACAATAGCTGCTAAGATACATTGGGTTAAGTTTTTTGACATGTTTTGAAAATTAAATAACTGCGTAATTGCGGGTCTGGTCAATAATGGCTATGCAAGATACATAACAGGAGATATATTGTGTTTGTTCGCCTAGGGTATATGATGTAATTGGGGAGAATTACGTCTTTCCCAAATTACGACCCGATACACATGCAAATGATAAACACATACATGGTATAATGTACCATGCAAGCAAACAAACAGACTCATGCACATGCGTAACATGCACTATGCAAGTGATCAGTCAAACCAAAGTTGTTGGTCAACTGGGTCAGGGCGACCGATCGATCCAAAGTTGTCGGTCAATCGGGTCCGGGCGGCCAGTTGGACCAAAGTGGTCGGTCAACCTGGCCAGTTGCACCAAATGATCGGTCGGTCGGGTCGGGGAGGCCGGTTGAATCGAAGCGCATTGTTGATCATGTCAGACCGTCCAATGAAGGCAAAATGCAATGAAGATAGACCCGGAGTGGCTGGTCGAGACAAAAAGTGATGCTGACCGAGCTAGAATTGCAGGTAGAGGTAGAAATTGGTGTTGATTGAGTTGGGGCGGCCAGTCGAGGCAGGAAGTGATGTCGATCAAGTTGGGGCGGCTGGTCGAGGTGGAAAGTGATGCCGATCAGGCCAGGGTGTGATGCTGACCGAGCTGGGGCAGCTGGTCAAGGAAAAAAGTGATGTCAACCAGGCCAGAGTGGTCATTTGAGATAGAAAGTGATGTTGACCAGGTTGTGGCTTTCGGTCGAGGAAAAAGTGATGCCGACTGAGCCGTGGTGGCCGATTAAGGCAAAAAGTGATGCCGTCCAAGCCAGGGTGGGCAGTCGAGACAGAAAGTGTGATGCATGAAAAATAACATTATATGACACAAGTGATCACAAACAATAATGAGCCATACTCGTGCTAACGATCTCTTAGTTTGGCGAGATGTGTGGGGAGTTTCACCTCGAAGTCTCCAAAAGGGAAACTCTCCATGATGTTGTTGAATTTGCTAGCTATAAAGCTTTTCCCTTTTCACAACTTCTTATGCTTTTACAAAGTAAGCTAGGTATTTCTCATATTACAAAATCCAAACATCCCAACCCCTCCAAGGAAGGTTCGAGAAAGAAAAAGTAAGGGAAATTGAGATTCCAACCTGTTAGGATTTACATTTAGGGTTTACAAAAAGAGATCACTCAACTCTGCATAGGATTAGGACATGCACATGATATATAACCTAGAGCTTCCTCTAGGAAGTCAACAACCAATTCAAGGGAATGTGGCTGTGCCAACTAGCGTCAACTGGCCAACTCACTCTGTGTAGACTACCGGACCCACAATGCCTATTCTAAACTAAGAAGCCCATGTATTCCTCCCAAGAATGTCAAAGCTCTTCTCACAAGGAGATTCTGGTGACGTCACAAATTTCAGCAAGGTTTCGAGCTATCAGTGTTTGGACTGTACATTGACGGAATTGCTGACGTCCCGAGTCATCAGCTGCAAGTGAAATGACAACAACAACTAGAGCCTCACCCTTTGATGTGAAAGAAGGAGATCTGACACGAGGGAGGGGCTTTGGAAGAGAGGAAGAGATCGGGCGGCTCGGGCCATCGATGGAAGGAGGTTAACTTGGGGGAGAAGCGTCGTTAGTGGGAAGAAGCCATGAGAGTCATGGCTTAGGCATAAACAATCGAAGAAGAAAATAAGTTGAGGCAGCTTGGTGTGTGAAGCATAACCTACAGTGAGGTGAGGCTGAAGACGAAGTGAGACCGGCGATAAGGCGTGGCCAGCTGCTCAGTTTCGTGAAGAGTGAGGCTAGGGCACATGAGCGAGGGATTGATGAGAGAGAGACAGAGAGAGAGAAGTGCGTGTGAGTTTATATAGTTATTATTATTTTTTAAATATTTATTATTTAAAAGCCTTGATTTTCACATTACTGGCTCGTGCACAAAACCATAGCAAAATAGTTGTCCTCTCTCAACAAATTGACGTTCCAAATGCTCTCCCACAGTCTGTTTTACATCTGAGGTCAGCTGGATAAATTCACTGATGAATGAGCCAATTTAAGCCAGTTTAGCATGCGGTATGATAAATGAGGCCTATTGGCCCGATCAAAGTCATCTATCAGACAAAATATCGACCAGCCTTCGCTTTAGCAACAACCAAATTCTAGCATAATAATTCTGACAGCGTGCCCCTCAACACGTGTAAGAGGGTCTCGAATGGATGTCTTACATTATTAGATCAGCACATGCATCAAACAAGGTTTCGTAGTTCTCGAGCGAACATCTTACACTCATGATATCAAAAACGACGCTAACAGCCAAGTTTTATATAGATCAAATTTAGAGGTTGCATGGAGTGTCGAAGTCTATTGTCACTGAAAAAGATGGTAAGTTTACTTCCAGATTATGGAAGAGGGTTTAAGAAGCTTTGAACACTTAATTAAATTCAGTACAACTAATTAAATTCAGTACAACTTTTCACCCTCAGATGGATAGCTTGTTAAAGAGCACAATTCAGACTTTGGAGGATCTATTAAGATTATATGTTCTTAATTTTGGTGGAGGATGGAATCACATATACCTTTAATAGAATTTGCTTATAATATCAATTATCAGGCTAGCATTAGGATGACCCATATTAAGTCTTTTTGTTGGGCTGAAACAGGCGAACAAAAGACCATTAGAGGTAATTTGGTTGATGATGCAACTGAAAAGGTTATGATGATTAGAGACAGACTAAGGGCAGTGTAGAATAAGTAGAGAAAATATTAGGATGTCAATCACATATTAGTGAGCTTGAAGTTGGATAATTTATCTTTATTAAGGTCAATCCATTGAAGGGGTGCAAAGATATGGAAAAATAAAAAAATTGAGCCCCACATTTGTTGGTTCATTTAAGATTGTGGAGATAAATATGAAGGTAGCTTATAAATTTGCTTTACCAGCTCATATACAAAGAGTGCATAATATTTTCCACATTTCTTCACTCAGGAAGTATATTACATATGAGTAAACTAGGATGATAACACACTCAGTTGATATTCAGACTAATATGACTTATATTGAGGAGCGCTAAAATATTTTAGAATATGGTGAATAAGCTTTATAATGAAGAAATCTTATCTGTAAAGATTTTATGGAAGCATGAATCAAAGAAGAATGCTACTCCATAATAAGTTTTTGAGATGCAGGAAAAAAAATCCATAACATTTTGTTTGAGGTATGTTGTCATTATTTTAACTCTTTTCAAATTTCGAGCACAAATTTTTTTATGAGGGTAGATTATAATAATTGAAAATAAATAAATAAATAAATAAATTTAAATAATAATAATACTAACAAATCAAATAAGAACTAAGAAAGCATGCCTTCGATTGCGACTTAAGAGTCCTATTACCCCATTCAAACCAAAGAAATAGAGAGATCAAAAGAGAAAAAAAATTGTTCATACCCTAACCAATTAAAAGAAGAAAGAAGAGGAAGGAAGAAACCATATGAGGAGGAAGAGTTTAACCAACGCCATGCTTGTGTGCTTGCAGAGGAGGTGGAGGAAGAAGAAAGCGCATGCGCTGCTTTGAGTCGAACCGCGACCAAAGGAAGAGGATAGAGTGTCGTATGTGAACAAGGGCAGAGTTCGAAAGTTATAAAAATGCATGTTTTATACTTTAATAAGCTAATATATTATTTTATGAATAAATTATATATGTGTGAAAGTATGTATATTTAATTAATGGAGAGTTTATCAAAATTAGGACTCAAACAAATAATCAATTCAAATTTGAAGGAGAAGTTGGAGGAGCATGCGAGTGAGGTAGGAGAGTGATTCGAAAAACTTATAAGGTGAATATTAATGTTATATTGTTATTGGGCCGAAAAAATATAATTATGTAAATTAATCTTATTATATTTTTATGTAATTATAAAATGCATAGAAGGTTAATAAATTCTCGAGAATTGAGGAAGATAGAAAATCATAAGATTAAAATAAGTTAGTATTTTAAATCGTTGTTACATATTCAAAGAAGTTAACTAAATTTAAGACTTACTTTAGGATGTACTTCTTATAGTTATATACACTTGTAATTGATTTAGGTATTAGCCAAAAGAAAATGAAGTGAAGGGTTAAACTTTTACAGATTTCATTCAAATCAAGGTGAGTTATTGTTTTTGTGTATGCATTGAATTAAGATTTATTAATGGAATAATTACTTTATTAAATAGTTTAAAATAATTATTTCATTCATGTCTTGCATTTTAAAAGTTTAAAATGTGTATCACAAATGAGATGAAAATAACATAAATATTAAGGTATATTTTAAAAGGAATTAAATTGATATGAAATTAAATATAATGGTAAGTCATACAGGATTCCCCTTAGATAATACTAGCAGGGAATGTGATGTACCTGTGCACAAAAAGAAAATGATTGAGTTGCATCTTCGGCTGCATATTTTGAGGGTACCTATGGATATAATTTTTAAGGGTACTTTCGAGTATCATTTTTTATAATACATTCAGGTATGACAGTAATCATGCTATGACTATGTTAAAAAGAGAAAATATTTAATGTAAAATGGGAAAAGATAAAATTAAAGTGAAAGTTTATAGTTTTATAAATAAATGAACTGTTTTTTTTTTGTCATTCATACATAGCATTAACATAAAAATTTAATGCATATTAAGATTATAATCGCTCACTAAGACAAACTTACTAGTAAATTTAAATTTCCCTTTCAGGAAAAAGAAAAATTATAACTTGATTTACAATAGAAGGATCACTACTGCTAAACATTTATGCTGACAGTTTATTCGTACTACTTTCTTCGGATAGTAATATATTGTTTAGGACCATTTTGAGATGTTATATTCATTTTATGTTTCTAAATTTTTTGATTTTACTACACTTTGTAAATTTTAGTGTCTCTTTTATACATTGAAAGTTTATAAAAAGATAAGTTGAAAGTAAAATTTAAATAATTTCACCGTCTGATCGTAGTTTCCGACTTAGTTAATTCTAAGCTATTGGGCCAGACTGTAACAGACACTTCATTGACTCTAAAAGTGCATAAGCAAATAAGAATTGTTGCCTTTATTCCTTACAAAATACACATTGATATTTATAAACATAAATAACGTGCAACGTATGAAATGAATTGTCATATGGAATGGATGAGCTAACCGACACTTGCATAACATGTATTATTATTTATTTACATTCCCTCCATTATGGACATGATTTCTCATTGAATAGTGTGTACATGTTATTAATCTAAGGCACATGTGTGACACATAATAAATTTAGCAAGAAAAATAAACATAAAATAAATAGCCAAAATATAAATAAAGCATACCACAATAGTTGTATATATGAAAAGCCCCAATTGTGTCCTACTATTAGATTAAACAAACATTTGTAAGTGTGTGAATCACAACATCTAAGAGTGTGCAAGTCGGTGTGGTTAAGGGTATACTCATATGAACCTTATAAGGTTAGCGGGTTTGATCTTACTCAAGAATCCAATTAAATTAAGATATGTCATATAAATATAATAAATTTTAAAATACATATGCATGTAGATTTTATCTATAGTTTTCATAAAAAACAAGTTTTTATCAAAAGATCGATCTCTTCAAGGTTGTAAATGTTTAGAATGACATAACCTAAGCTATTTATGTTTTTTGCATGTTCTTTTAGAATTTGGTTATAGTACATTAATT
Source organism: Phalaenopsis hybrid cultivar (assembly GCA_002079205.1). Classification (NCBI taxonomy): domain Eukaryota; kingdom Viridiplantae; phylum Streptophyta; class Magnoliopsida; order Asparagales; family Orchidaceae; genus Phalaenopsis; species Phalaenopsis hybrid cultivar. The sequence goes on along the minus strand of JXCR01087538.1, from coordinate 68,041 downwards.
TTCACAATTTGATGAGAATATCAAAAGATAATTATATATTATTATGCAATAACCACATGTTGTAGTCTTAAGTCCACAGACATTCTACCACTACGGTGTTAATATCCCTAACGTATAACCTAGATGATATGATGTGAACGAACTACCCAAACATCTATATTAGTATGTTGGTCTAGATGACTTAATGAAATTAAAGATATGTATGCATCGAAGCAAATTATATAGTGCCAAGGCGTTAACCCTTGTAATGTTGTAGCGCCAAGAGGATGGTGTCATGGTGTTATGTTGTGCAACTCAGAGGCTTCACAAAAGAAACATATATGCATATTTGACAACAATGATTTATCAAGTTATCTTCACATTATATGATAATATATTTGTAATGCATGGATGATATGACTTGCACTTGATAATGATAAGTTATGTTTCATCGAGAGCTGATGTTGCTACCACTCTATGATTGCGATAGTTGTATTCAACTGACAACACCGCATCCACCCCATGTAATAACATGAATGAAGTTTGCTAGGTCACTGCAGAAGGTGTCGCTCGAACTGCTCAAAGAATAGATGGTAGGGTCTTTGTTTGGTTTCTCTTAGCTCCTTCAACTTTTTTCCTTAGCAAATTAAGGATCATGTTAATTGCTTAGGTTTGTCCATTTATTCAATGGTGATGGACTGATAAAAACTTCAAACTGGTCCCTTGGCTTTGATAAAAATATTTTATACCTTGGTTGTCATGATTTGTGACAATTACGATTTGTAGCCCATACCGGCAGATTAGATCAGTCTTGATGAAATTTTGAATGACCTCTATGGTGATCTGAGTGAGCACATTGGACTTAATCCACTTTGAGAAGTAATCTTCAACAATGAACAAAAAATTTCATTGGCCTCACAACAGGGGAAAGAGCTTGAGAATATTGAGTTCCCATACAACGAAAGGGTGTGACCTATAGTTTATATGCTCGGTCTCCTCAAATAATATATCAGCATCTTTTTGAAGTGTAGGCTAGCAATAACCTTGACACTGCACTCAGTATGCCAAAATCTTTTCTCTGGAGTGCCTGTCACATTCCTCTAAATGAACCTCTTGAAGGATAGCCTCTGCCTTGTCTTATTTGATGCACCTCACGTACAATGAGGTGTCTAGCTTCTAGAAGAGTTTTCTCTCTATCAAAAGGTATTGGGTTGTTTTATTCTTGAAATGTTCAGGTTGGTTACTTCCTTTGAGACCTTTAAAGTCTTGAGAAATAGGATTTATAGATCCACCCAACTATTTGATCATTTAATTCTGAGATCTATCATCTCAGTTTCCTCTATGGTCTGTCGGACGAGCCTTTAGGTGTCTCTTCTTCTAAGCATATGCACATGGATAAAAGGCTAGCTATTTCATTGTTCGCTTAGGAGATGTTTTCAACCTTGAAGCTTTTGAATTTCTCAATCTCCTTCTTAGTTTTACTGAGGTGTTTGATCATCATCCCGTCTCTAACTTTTATTGCCCGTTCACCTATTTCACTACCAACTGTGAATCAGATTTTACCTAAAGGCACTGAGCATCCATCTTATAGGAAAACCATATCCCGACAATCAGAGTTTCGTACTCTACTTAGTTGTTGGTGACTTTGAATCTCACTTCTATCAAATGGTATAGATGATCCATAATCAGATTTATTAGAGCGAGGCTAAGTCCCGTCCAAACATCATTTCTGGCTCGCTTGGCTTGAAAAAATTGGTTAGGATATCATCTTTGGTTGGAGCTTTAATTGTAGATTGGAGTACAAAAGAGAGATCAAACTAGCTGAGTTCTATGGCCCATTTAAAAAGCTAGCCAAAGTATTCTTGCTTGGTAAGAACATACTTGAACCAATGTTTGGTGATGACCCTGATTGGGTGCATTTAGAAATAAGGGTGAAGCCTGCTGACAAATATAATGAGAGAAAACAATAATTTTACCATAATCAGATATCTGAGTTCAATGTCTTGAAGGACTCAACTGACATAGTAAACTGGGAACTATTTTTCTTGCTCCTTTTAGACTAAAACTAAGTTGATGGCTTCAGGTCTGATCGCCAAGTATAAGAAGAGTTCTTTGTTTAGCTTTAGACTTTAGAGGCATGATGGTGAAGCTAGGAGGACTTTTAATTTTATGAATTCTTGTTCACATTCATCGGATTAAATAAAATTCTTTGCTCACCTCAATGTTTAGAAAAAAAATCAACACATTTGTTACCTGACATTGAGATGAATTAGCTCAGGTCTATGATCTACCAGTTAGTTTTTGAACTTCTTTGGTATTGCGAGGAGATGAAATATTGATAAACACATGAACCTCTTCTGATTAGGTTTTTATTTCCTCCGGGGTTAGGAGACAACCTATGAATTTGCATGTGCATGCCATGAAATTGCACTTGAGGGGATTGATTCCTATTATACTTTTAGAGTTTTGATTGTTTCTTTTAAGTGTTTCATATGTTGCTCTAGTTTTTTTACTTTTACTAGAATATCATCTACATACACTTTAATGTTTATTCATTTATATTTTATAAAAATTATATCTATCATTCATTGGTAAGTAGCTTTTAATAGCCCAAAGGAAAAAGTTATGAAACTGCGCAAGATCTCCGCAAACAGTGCTACCTCCCCGCCGCTTGAGAATTTCACAACTACATGGTAGATTGAAGTGACGACCTTGAAAGAGTTGAGTACGCGATGAACAAATATGGCATTAAAAGTGGGTGGTGAGTCAACATCTATAAAATCCACCATGTTAGTAAACTACTTATCGTTCTATCCTTAAGTGGTTGGGATAGCGATGGTTCCTAGCGCGTCTTTTTTTTCACTACAGAAACCAAAGAGCAGTCCAGTTGCAGTTGTCAGTCAATCATTATTGAGATCTATTTCATCAAACGTTGACTTGAATAAGATATTCACGAAGCTGCCGATGTTGATGAGCTATACACGGACCGGCTTGTGCATTTTCCCACAGTGATATGTTCATGGTTTGATCATCAATGAGAAACTTGTGGTACAAATACTCATTTATTGAGATCATCGATGAGTATCTAATGGACACGGACTGACACGTTTGATATTTCCTCGATTGAAGTTTTCCTCTATCATTGGGTCGTTGCTCTTGGTACTAATACTCATTTTTTTTAGACTTGATCAAATATCCAATCATGTCTTAAAGGTACCAACATTCCTCTTTTTTGTGTCCATGGTTCTGATGGTAGGAATAGTACTTCTTGGGGTTACTGAGGTAAGCTCCGATCTTCGACAGAGATGCTCTTTTAAAGTAATCATTATTTTGTATGAAAACTACTATCTCGACCATTATAGCTCTCAATGGAGCTATTTTGGGTACTTCATGGCTATGAAACATGTGCTCATCATAACAATTTGGGCAAAGTTTGACTCTCTCGGTGATGTGTTTTGTTGGTTGTCATATGGTCTCAAGTTGGTTGAGCATTTTCGTAGAAAATATTGGTGAAAGGACTTAAATCATGTCTCGGTCTCCACCATTTTCCTTGGGTGTCCCTTTTGTGTGGGTGACAGGTGAATGATTCTTTGGGGGAAGTATGGTTAGAGTTGTACTCCTCGAATGATACATGATTGATGGCCAGCTCCAACAACCAGACTAACCTCTTTGGTCACTACAGACCCAACATGTATCAGAAGAACAATTCCTTTCGGCCCTAAGTTAGGGCAGCATGAGCAACTGCAAGCTCTAAGTATCGCACTTCCAAGATCTCCTTCTTGCTGCAAGTAATAAACGAGCACAAAATTTTAGTACGACCTCATTGAAGTAACAAAATTTTCCCCTATCATTGGGTCGTTGCTCCTAACAACAATTCATTTAACTAACAAAGGGCCGACTCGTTCATTGAAGTAAAGAAGAGAAAATATTTCAGCGTATCAGTGACCCTTAACAAACTCACGACTTACTCAAATGAGGCTATGTGGTCGTTCAAACCAATTTGCTGCTTGTAGGACTCCAACGATGGAATCTTGAATCACTCTAGAGGCTTGTCCTTAGAGATTCATTGAGAGTGCATTCTTAGGTTGTCGAAGCATCTCAGTATGCCCAAGCCGGTGTAGGTCAATCAATGTTGACCCAACATTATCAAAGTACTAGGAGTTACCTTCTCTTTCCAAGGCATGAGTAATTCTTTTGCAGTTGAGTGTCGACCCATCGTCTTGGGGGTGTTGCTTTCTTCCCTGAGTCAGCGTGTCTCTGATGTTGTCTAAAAATTGATCCTTCAACTCTTGGATTTGTCATGCCACGAACTCTTTGGTGCACTCCATATTATTGATTTCTTTGTTGTAGTTTTCTTCTTTTTGTGTATCTCCTCTTCTTGTTTGTGGCAAGATCAACGCACATTGCACCTTTTAGAATGTTGAATTCAATTTTGTTTATGAATCACACCGAATAAATAAAGTGTAAATAGGGGGGCGAGAGAGAGGGGGAGATAACTTAAAATAATGAACAAAAATTTGTCTTATTCTTAAAATGATTCTCCTCTTTATAGAGTAGAATGTATAATGATGTTATTATATTTTGACACTAGGGAATTTCTATTTATTATACATGTATGAGCTTATCGTTTGACTGTTATAGCTCGGTTGGCCGAGGTTAGTTTGCTTCGGGTCAGTAGAATCTGCTCTATCAATTTAGCTTGGGTCGTAGGATTAGGTCGGTCAATTGAGTCTGGTCGGCATGAATTGATCGGCTAATCTAGTATGGCTATCAATTCTTTATAACTTAAGAGAGACCTCTGGACGTTTGGAAGTGTTGAGGAATTTGATCTTCCCTCTATTGCAGGGTCGGCTCTTCCCTTAGATCAATTTTCTCATGGTGGCTGACTTGGATGCCTCCGTCTCATTTCTAGTCCAATTATTTGGGCTCGAGTCATCTTTTAATGTGTCTGGTGGCTCGGTCGACCCTAGTCTTGCTTGCTTTGACTCAAAGAGCTTCACTTGGTCGGACAAATGAGTCTGATGGTCTTCTGTCGATAGACCCTCCTTCTTCATACTCTTTCCTCCTGGACCGTTAGATATCTTCAGCATTGACACNTATATATATATATATATTTTAGCTAAATTTCATTTGAATTTTAGTTCGAATTGAGATGGGATTGAAATAAACGAGTTGGGTCATGAGTCAAAATTTTTTATCTAGTTGGTTTTGAGCTATACACGGATCGACTTGAACTGGCTCGAGATTGGCTCAAATTGTTTTTATTTATAAAAATTATATTTAATGCTAAATAAAATTGAATATAATGAGCCACAAGCTCCTTTCAAGCTGGAACGGATCTAAATAACTCAGTTTGAGTCATCTTATTTCGATTTCGAGCGAAATCAAGTTAGAACGGATCCAAATAACTCAAAATTGAGCCAGCTTGTTTTGATTTCGAGCCTGATCAAGCTCAATTCAATTTCAAGCCGAACTAGCTCAAAATCAAACATAACGAACGACAAGCCAATTTCGCTGACTTTAATCTTATTTTGTACCATTAATTTTGAATTTATAAGGAAAATATCATTTATAAAATATAAATATTATTTTATTTTGTACCTTTCATATAATTTTTAATAGAAAAAAAAATTATAATATTCTTTAGGAATATTTTCCAAATAACTTTGTGTCTCAAATTTTATGTATAGAACTTGATGTATTTTTTAATATATTTGTAAATAACTTTGTATCTCAAATTAAAAATTTACATAAATACCCACACAATTCTTATGCATTTACATACCTAACAATTAAAAATTTGATATTTACATTTATAATACATTGAAATTGAAAACCTTTACATGAAAATGAGTATTTCAATGCTAAGATATGAATAATAGTGGTGTTTTTTTGTATGTGTATGAGTGTTATTTATGTAAATATCAAAGTTTAGTTGTTAGCTATGTAAATATATATAAATTGTGTGGTATGTATGTAAATTCCCCTGAATTAAAATGTTTTCAATATATACATATAATTCAAATTTTTAGAGTAAATATTAATGTGTATGATTGTTATATTTACATTAAAATTATATAAAAAAAGTGTTTTAATATCATATGTCTCAATGTTCCATGCAAATTGATCATTACTTGATACGTGTCAATTTAGTCATTGGTCTCTTTTAGTACAAGAAAAATGATTGAGTAGGTGATTAATTATTTCTTTGAACTTTATTAGTCAACTATCATACAATATTTGTGAATGTTCCGCTAGGCTTGGGCTCCGAGTAGTATGTGTACTAGGTAGGTTGGGCGCGACCATTCCCTCCACTACCAATGAACAGGTCCAATGATTGAGTTAGCCATGTAAAGTGACTGCCCTGCTGATGTTCCATGAAGATAATCAACCAAGATTATGCCAATCTAGAATTCCTGGTTCTGCTCATTGAAAAGCGGGCCGGAGGAGGAGGAATAGGGGCTCTAGTGGCCTCTACACTCCTAGTAGGAAGCTGATGTAAGGCTTGAATAATAACCCCTATAATGGGTTGCATGGGTCTTTACTTCTCTCGGGATTCAACCTCTTTCCCGACTCCAATGAAGATGGGCATTCTTCGCTTATAAGGACCCAAGATAACAATTGATGGCATCTTTCAGGTCAGTGTCGCGACATCAGTTCCACAGTTACAGTGCTCTGCCATTTCCAGGCACCTGACAACTCTGGTTTGACGAACATCATTATAGGTGATGTTGTGGCACTAGACACATCAATAACATCCCAAAGCCATGTCCGGTGTCATGGCGCTTGTTTGCTCAGGTCCCGAAGGTGGCTCCTGATTGGAAATCCACCATGATGGGCATTTATGTGGCATCAACCATGTCATCAACACCATGATGCCTTCAGCTGAGCTGCGACACCTAACTGATGCATGGTCAGCTTATGAGCCACAATATGCAAGACATGCATGTGTAACGAAACATATGCTTATGAATGCATAAACACAAAAATTACCTCCCCTGCCATCAAAGAGAAAGCACTTTGTTGTTATGAAGGTGACTTCATAGAATGATCTCTATCTAAGCTTTGAATGTTATTTAGACATCAACCCTTTTATCTATGGAGAGAAGAAGTGATACGATAAAACACATTGCGGTCTAATCTCAGTCTGTGACTTGACTCAAACACTATCATACACGCCTCACATAAGAGGTATACAAAAGGTGAAAAATAGAAGAAAATGAGTTATTGTGGGGTCATTCCAAAAGTTGACATAATGACACAAGCCTTGCCAATTAGTTGGTCAAGGCTGATCCACCAACATAAGGAAGGGTATACCAATGATTTGGGATGAAAAGTCCCCAAATTGACGATCTATAAAGACCAGAGATTCTATCATTGAGAACCACCAAACTCAACTTAAAGACATGATCATACATGGGAGACAACATATAAATGTCAGACCATAACCGAGTACAACGACCTGCACCATTGAGAAAGAAATGATGCACTGCCACTACGAAGAGTTTAATTTCAACATTCTTGATTTGTGTGTTGCCAATTTTGTGTATACAATTTGAAAATTTGGATATTCCTCAAGACAAATTTACCATTATGGACTCGCTTACGCAGTTCATTTTACAAACAGACATCTTGTGAGCATCTTTCATGATAGTCGAGATAATCTAAACTCAAAGCACGCAGGTAGCTACGACGGCCCGTGGTTTTTATTGTGCTTACTTATTTTTATCATGAAAGACTTCTCCTTAGAAAATTTTAATCTTTCAAATGTGCTCACACAGTCTGTTTTGACAAGAACGGTTTTATTTTGCGTCTCTGTTCACTGTCGAGATGATTTGAGCCCAAAGTACACACGTCGTGCCGTCAGGTTGTATGTTGCCATGCTTGCTTCTTTCGATCATAGAAAAACCCCTCCTCAGGTAATTTCAATGTTCTGCATGTAATGGTAGAGTCCATTTTACAAACGAGCATTGTTTGAGGAGAATTTCAAGCATGGTCAAGGCATTACAAATCTAATCATGCAGTGTCACATTCTTCATTTGCTGCTCTCGCCTTGTTCGATCGACTTATGTTGTCGAGTATATGTGAAGATCAACAACCACACAATTTATATATTTGCATACTTACCGCTCAAATCTTTAATAGCACAACAAAAAAATCACCATCACTATCTATTTAAAAACATAGGTTTATAACACCAAGGTTCTATGAGTGTAAACATCAATCTTTGGGGGTTGGATATGTAAATACATAATTGTGTGATATGAATGTAAATTTCCCTAATTTTTTTTGCTTAAGATTTGATGTTGGTGGAGAATATAAGACTAAGAAGCTCTCTATATTCTTATGGCAAGAATAGAAAAGTTTCTCTTACACTTTCAATCAACTATTAAAATTCAAGCACAAAAAACAAAGAATGTGAAGTTTGAACACAAATGGTGACATTCAAAGAATACATTTTTTTTTTAACAGCCAAAAGCTTCAGCTTCAACTGTTGCCTATAGAGCGCTATCTCAATTACCTCATGCCAATCAATAAAAAAACAAATACACATTTACATATCATATAAATTTCAAGCATTTATGATTCCATAATTTTGGACATTAAACTTTCAAACTCTTCAGGACAACACCCCTACTGATATTGTTCCTTCCATCAACAGACATTCTATGCTTTTCAGACAAATTTGAATCAGACAAATCATTTCGATGTCTCGGCGTGCTTTGCGATCTCGCCTTAGACTTCCATGACTTTGTTTTGGCCATGTAATTAGGGAAGAATAAAGAGTCCTGAGGGGCTGAACACGATCCATCTTCTCGACTGGAGCTGGCTGCTGAAGTGCTGATTCTTTGTGTTCTCAAAGCTGTTAGAAATATGTCGTTTTCATCGCGAGTTTCCCGGCAAAGTTCCGCTGTAATTGAAGCAGTTGGAGAGGGTTTGTAATAGCNTACCGTTATTTTTGGCCGATATGGAGTGTTTTATATTATATTATAACAATTGTCTATAATTCTAACATTTGATTTGTGAATTTAGCAAAATTTCATTTGAATTTTACTTCGGATTGAGATGGGATTGAATAAACGAGTTGGGTCATGAGTCAATTTTTTATCGAGTTGATTTTGGTCTATACTTGGATCGACTTGAACTGGCTCGAAATTGGCTCAAATTGTTTTTATTTATAAAAATTATATATAATGCTAAATAAAATTGAATATAATAAGCCACGAGCTCCTTTCAAGCTGGAACGGATCTAAACAACTCAGTTTGAGCCATCTTATTTCGATTACGAGCGAAATCAAGCTGGAACGGATCCAAATAACTCAAAATTGAGCCAGCTTGTTTTGATTTCGAGCCTGATCGAGCTCAACTCAATTTCAAACCGAGCTAGCTCAAAATCAAACATAACGAACGACAAGCCAATTTCGCTGCCTCCAATCTTATTTTGTACCATTAATTTTGAATTTATAAGGAAAATATCATTTATTAAATATAAATATTATTTTATTTTGTACCTTTCATATAATTTTTAATAGAAAAAAAAATTTATAATATTCTTTAGGAATATTTTCTTATTATATTGCTCATTTAACTTTATCTCTACTTCCAATGAAATAACTAAGTCTTAGTCTTTTCTCCTTCCCTATTTGCTTTAAGAAGCAAGACTCACATCTTTGATAGAACTTGATGTATTTTTTAATATATTGGTAAATAACTTTGTATCTCAAATTAAAAATTTACATAAATACCCACACAATTCTTATGCATTTACATACCTAAATATTTGATATTTACATTTATAATACATTGAAATGGAAGACCTTTACATGAAATGAGTATTTCAATTCTAAGATATGAATAATATGGTATTTTTTTTGTATGTGTATGAGGGTTATTTATGTAAATATCAAAATTTAGTTGTTAGCTATGTAAATATATATAAATTGTGTGGTATGTATGTGTATTCATCTGAATTAAAATGTTTTCAATATATACATATAATTCAAATTTTAGACTAAATATTAATGTGTATGATTGTTATATTTAGGTTGAAATTATATTAAAAATGAGTTTTAATATCATATGTCTCAATGTTCCATGCAAATTGATCATTACTTGATACGTTTCAATTTTGTCATTGGTCTCTTTTAGTACAAGAAAAATGATTGAGTAGGCGATTAATTGTTTCTTGGAACTTTATTAGTCAACTATTATACGATATTTGTGAATGTCCCGCTAGGCTTGGCCTACAAGTAGTATGTGTACTAGGTAGGTTGGGCGCGACTATTCCCTCCACTACCAATGAACCGGTTCAATGACTGAGTTAGCCATGTAAAGTGACTGTCCTGCTGATGTTCCATGAAGATTATCAACCAAGATTATGCCAATCTAGAAGTCCGGGTTTTGCACGTTGAAAAGCCTGCCCGATGAGGAGGAATAGGGGCTCTAGTGGCATCTACACTCCTAGTAGGAAGCTGATGTAAGGCTTGAATAATAGCCCCTATAATGGGTTGCATAGGGCTTTACTTCTCTCGGGATTCAACCTCTTTCCCGACTCCAATGCAGATGGGCATTCTTAGCTTATAGGGACCCAAGAAAATAGTTGATGGCATCTTTCAGGTCAGTGTCGACATCTGTTCCATAGTTACGGTGCTCTGCCATTTTCAGGCACCTGACAGCTCTGGTTTGACGAACATCATTATAGGTGTTGTTGTGGCACTAGACACATCAATAACGTCCCGAAGCCATGTCTAGTGTTATGGCGCTTGTTTGCTCAGGTCCCGAAGGTGGCTCTTGATTGGAAATTCACCATGATGGGCATTTATGTGGCATCAACCATGTCATCAACACCATGATGCCTTCCGCTAAGCCGCGACACCTAATTGATGTTGGGTAAGCTTTCAAGTCGTAATATGCAAGACATACGTGTGTAATGAAGCAGATGCTTATGAATGCATAAACACAAAAATTACCTCCCCTGCCATCAAATAGAGGACATTGTGTTGTTGTGAAGATGACTTCATAGAATGATCTCTATTTAAGATCCAAAAGTAAAAAAGAGGTTGCGTCCTAACACTAATGAATGCTATTTAGACATCAACCACCCCTTTTATCTTTGGAGAGAAGAAGGGATATGATAAAACACATTGCAATCTAATCCCACTCAGTGACATGACTCAAACACTATCCTACGCGTCTCACATAAGACGTATACAAAAGGTGAGAAATATAAGAAAATGAGTTTATGTCTGGTCATTCCAAAAGTTGACATAATGACACAAGCCCTGTCAATTAGTTCGTCAAGGCTGAACCGCCACCATAAGGAAGGGTATATTAATGATTTAGGATGATAAGTTCCCAAATTGACAATCTATAAAACCAAAGACCTGATCATTCAGAACCACCAAACTCAATCTCAAGATATGATCATACATGGGAGATGTCTTAAGTGTCAGACCATAACTGAGTACACGACCCTGCACCATTGAGAAAGTAATATTGTGCTGCCACTATGAAGAGTTTAATTTCAACATTCTCGATTTGTGTGCTACCAATTTTGCGTATACAATTTGAAAATAAGGATATTTCCCTAGACAAATTTAACATTATGGACTCGCTTACGCAGTTCATTTTACAATCAAACACCTTATGAGCATGTTTTGGTGACAATCAAGGTGATCCAAGCTCAAACCGCACAGGTAGCTTCGGCTTACTGTGTTTTTATTTTGCTTGCTTATTTTTAACATGAAAGACTTCTCCTTAGTAAATTTCAATCTCTCGAATGTGCTCGCACAATCCGTTTCGAAACCAGTGATATTTTGTTCTGACTTTGTAGAATGTTGAGATGATTTGAGCCCAAATTACACACGTCGTGCCGTCAAGTTGCATTTTCACTGTGCTCGCTTCTTTCAATCATGAAAAACCCCCTACTTGAGTAATTTCAATGTTTTGAATGCAATGGTAGAGTCCATTCTGCAAACGAGCATTGTTTGAGGAGAACTTCAAGCATGGTCAAGGCATTATAAATCTAATCATGCAGTGTCACATTTTTCATTTGTTTCTCTCGCCATGTTCGATCAACTTATGTAGTGGAGTATATATGAAGATCAACAACCACACAATTCTTATATTTGCATGCTTACCGCTCAAATCTTTAATAACACATTAAAAAAATTCACCATCACTATCCATTTAAAAACATAGGTTTATATGAGTGTAAATATCAATCTTTGGGTATTGGATATGTAAATACAAAATTGGGGTGATATGAATGTAAATTTCCCTAAAACTTTTTGCTTAAGATTTGATGTTGGTAGAGAATACAAAACTAAGAAGTTCTATATTGTCTATGGAATGAATAGAAATGTTTCTCTTACACTTTCTATCAACTACTAAAATTCAAGCACAAAAAACAGAGAATGTTAAGTTTGAACACAAATGGTGACATTCAAAGAATACATTTTTTTTAACAGCCAAAAGCTTCAGCTTCAACTGTTGCCTATAGAACACCATCTCAATCACCTCATCCCAATCAATAAAAAAACAAATACAAATTTACATAACATATAAATTTCAAGCATTGATGAATCCATAATTTTGGACATTAAACTTTCAAACTCTTCAGGACAACACCCCTACTGATATTGTTCCTTCCATCAACAGACATTCTATGCTTTTCAGACAAATTTGAATCAGACAAATCATTTCGACGTCTCGGCGTGCTTTGCGATCTCGCCTTAGACTTCCATGACTTTGTTTTGGCCATGTAATTAGGGAAGAATGAAGAGTCCTGAGGGACTGAACACGACCCATCTTCTCTACTGGAGCTCGCTGCTGAAGAGCTGATTCTTCGTGTTCTCAAAGCTGTTAGAAAGATGTCGTTTTCATCGCGAGTTTCCCGGCAAAGTTCCGTTGTAATTGAAACAGTTGGAGAGGGTTTGTAATGGTTGAAGTGTCTTTGATCTTTGGCTTCTATTCGTGTCGTTGTGTTCCTCTTCTTGTTCTTCGAGTTGGCTTTTGATTGTGTCATGTTCATCTCTATAATATTGTTGTTCATATCTCTCTCCATGTCCTATATACATGTTGTTTGTTAGCCATTTCATATACTCTTAACATCATTGTTTCATATACCTATGCATGAAAATGTTAATTTCACTACAATATGATATGATATATAAGAGTAGAATGAGGAATTACATGTAATTGTTGGAATTTAGAATCATCAGTCCTTCTCCTCTGACAATTTTCCTTCCGCTGCATGGCATTATGAACTTCTTCAATCATTCTAACTCTCTGAGCTCGTGCTCGTACCTGAACTGTTAATAAGGCCTGCATGCTTCTGATAGTAGCTGCTGCTTCTTTCCTCACCAGAAACCCCCTCACCAATGCTTGCAGTTTTACCAACCCCTTCAATGCCCTCAATGCCTTCTTAGCCTGTCAGTTGTTGTTGTTATCATCATCATACATATATATCACTCAATTTTTTTGTATTTGCATATATAACCCTATGCTTTTGAAAAGTTAAAATAGTTAAGAATTCGATGGTATAAATATAAAATAGGATTAATTGGGATCATGAATCAACTGTAAATACTTCGTTGCAGCTTCAATTTTGATATTGCAGAANGTGCTCGTACCTGAACTGTTAATAAGGCCTGCATGCTTCTGATAGTAGCTGCTGCTTCTTTCCTCACCAGAAACCCCCTCACCAATGCTTGCAGTTTTACCAACCCCTTCAATGCCCTCAATGCCTTCTTAGCCTGTCAGTTGTTGTTGTTATCATCATCATACATATATATCACTCAATTTTTTTGTATTTGCATATATAACCCTATGCTTTTGAAAAGTTAAAATAGTTAAGAATTCGATGGTATAAATATAAAATAGGATTAATTGGGATCATGAATCAACTGTAAATACTTCGTTGCAGCTTCAATTTTGATATTGCAGACAAACATAATTTAAGAAAATAGAAATATAGATTATGCAAAGAAGAAAAGGTAGATATGTAAATTACAGTATTTACCAAGAAAGATCTGAAACAAGCTTGGATTGTGATAGCTGCAACATGCTGAATAATTCTGAAACTCGGTTTCTCTGCAACTACTCTGCTCATTTCAGGCCTGAAGAACAATGATGATGGACTCTGTTTCAATACTCTTTCAAACTGAAACTTTCCCGTGTTTTCGCAGTTCGGAGTCGTCGGCGGCGGCGGCGGCGGAGTTGGCGGCAGTGCGGGAAGCTGGAGCACAATNCTCTGCAACTACTCTGCTCATTTCAGGCCTGAAGAACAATGATGATGGACTCTGTTTCAATACTCTTTCGCGCTGAAAGTTTCCCGTGTTTTCGCCGTTCGGAGTCGTCGGCGGCGGCGGCGGCGGAGTTGGCGGCGGCACCGGAAGCCGGAGCCCGATTGTTCTCTCCATTAATCTTATTTGATTCTTCTCCTTCTTTCCACTCAAGAAATTTCTCAGCCATTTTCCAGCTTTCACCATTCTTCAAACCGGAGGAAGATGGAGAACTAATCAATGAGAGATTTTGCAGTTTAGTTTGTTTGAATTTATATCAGAGGCTTGGATTAAATAAAAAAAGGAGCTCTTTTTCTGCTTCCATTTGGCAGAACTTTGATGGAATGCTTCCAAATGCTTAATTACAACCACTGTTGATGAAAAATATATATTTCAGAATATTCTGATTCATATTTTATAAAGATGGTATTTTTATAATTAGTGGAGTTATTATATATAAATATATATATATATATAATTTGATTGATTAATTATATAATATTATTATAATTTTATAATTAACTATCTTAATATGTGTATATATAATAATATAAAAGTTGGAGTCATGCTGAAAGGTGTTGAAAATTCAGAAGGTGGATTAAAACAAAAGAAAAATCCAAATTTTGTGATTTTCTTGATATTTTAATTGAATTTATATTATTAATAATATTATTTTAATTTTGTAGTTATTTGGTGTTCAACAGCACATGCATGCAAAGGCAGATAACTGGGATATGAGCTGGAAAAAAATATAGGGCGCCGCCCAAAACATTGCTATTTACAAATCAAATCTAGGGCTGTCAAAACAGCTCGTTGTTCGTGAGCAGCTGGTGTTCGGCTCGTTCGCTAAATTAACNTGAGCTGGAAAAAAATATAGGGCGCCGCCCAAAACATTGCTATTTACAAATCAAATCTAGGGCTGTCAAAACCGCTCGTTGTTCGTGAGCAGCTGGTGTTCGGCTCGTTCGCTAAATTAATGAGTCGAACACGAACAACACGAATAAATATTTGTTCGCTCGTGTTCGATTCGTTTTGGCTCGAAATACTATCAATCAATTATATATATATATACATTTTGATGAGTAGTATTTTTAAAAAAAATAATTGATTACAAGGCTTTAAAGATTTATAATCAATTAAAAGTATTAATGAATAAAATAGAATAAAAATTATTAAATTAGATTCAAATGATGTTTTAAATCTTGCCTCAATCATTAACATCTTATTGCTACGTGATTATGTTTGTCAAATCGACTCTTTGTTCGTGAACGCCTCGTGTTCAGCTCGCTAAGCAAACGAGCCGAACACGAACACACTTTTTGAGCTCGAAATATAAACGAACCAAACACGAGAGAGTAATCAAACCCACTCTTTCATTTATTTTTTTTAAATTCTCACTCAAATATGAGAAGTCGTGATAAAATAGGAAACCATAATTTTCATTTTTCATCAAATTTATGATGATTTTATCGTGACATGCATCAGTTTCATNTTTTGTGATTTTCTTGATACTTTAATTGAATTTATATTATTAATAATATTATTTTAATTTTGTAGTTATTTGGTGATCAACAGCACATGCATGCAAAGGCAGATAACTAGGATATGAGCTGGAAGAAATATAGGGCGCCGCCCAAAACATTGCTATTTACAAATCAAAGTTATGGCTCTCAAAACGGCTCGTTGTTCGTGAACAGCTCAGGTTCGGCTCGTTAAGAAGCTCGTGTTAGCTCGTGTTCGGCTCGTTCGCTAAATTAACGAGCTGAACACGAACAACACGAATAAATATTTGTTCGCTCGTGTTCGATTCANATTTGTGTTGGTTATATTTTGGTTGAATTTGCTTGATATAAGTGGTCAAAGGGAGGAATAAGAGTGGGAATGGGAGATCATCGAAATTATTAAAATAAACATAATCAACTGCGCCTTCTTTATAAAATGATTCTCTTATTTANTATATATATATATATATATATATATATATATATATATATATATATATATATATATATATATTGTTTTCTTTTAAGAGTATTTAAATATAAAATTTTAATTTTGGAGGGTTTTCATGTAAAAGTGCTTGTTTAAGAAAAGTAGGAAAATGTTGGGACTGGGTATTTGTGTTGGTTATATTTTGGTTGAATTTGCTTGATATAAGTGGTCAAAGGGAGGAATAAGAGTGGGAATGAGAGATCATCCAAATTATTAAAATAAACATAATCAACTGCGCCTTCTTTATAAAATGATTCTCTTATTTGTAAAGGAGACAATACAATTGTGATATTAAACTTTTGCCCCCGTTTGGAAGGGGTCTCTACTAGGTTATTTCTAGTATTTCAAAAATATGAGCTTTTGATCTGGCTGACTTCTAGCTTGGCTGACTAAGCTTAGTTGACTTTGTGTCGATAAGGTCAGCTTAATAGGTTGAGCTTGGCCTGAATGGTTCGGTCGGCTGATCCAGCTTGGTTGACTATTTTTGATCCCTAGTAAGGCCTCCATAGGATAGTCGGAGATGCTTTGTGGAACTGGATCTTCTTTTATATCAACTCCATTGAGGGATAGGCAATCGCATTGAGTTTGCTTTCTATTAGTGGTTGGTCGGATACTCTTTATTTAGTTTTTGGTCGTTAACTCGTGCTTGGATCGTTTGGTCGTCTTCTTGTTTGTCATGTCGTTCAGTCGATTTTCACCTAGTTGGATTGAATCTTATGGGTTTGTTCCTTCAGTCAGGTGGATCTCACAATCTCTTGGAAATGGGCTAGCATCAATCATACTCTCCTCATACAGACAGTTAGATCTTCTTAAGATCAGTGCAGACACGGCTACTATTTTTTATTGCTATTTCTATGATTGCTCTTTTTAGGACTGCTACATTTGCATCATTGCCCTTTAGACCATTTCAAACTAGATTTAGTGGTTTAGTACATCATATTTTTTATGTTAAAAATATTTTGACAATTTTTCTCATGAGATCGATACATGAACTTTATATATATATATATAGATAATACATCATAATTTGTTCTGTTATTTTGACATAATACGCTAAGCGACATTGACAAACACAAGAAATGGAGATATAAGGTTTACTTCAATTTTGATTAGCTGGATACCTAATACCGATTATTTTGNAGGATTAATGCTTCTTGCTCTTACACTTTTACCAAGTTTTATTTGCACTTTGCACCTTTCAAAACTACATCGTATAGGTATGGAAAAAATATTAGAGTTATGTGCGGAATCCAATGAAATTATGTCGTGAAGGTGATCGGCCCGGTAACACAAGGAATATTCTTCTTGTGTTATTCAGATGTTATTGTGTATTATTCAGATGTTATTGTGTGTTGTTCAAGTATTATTGATGTGTTATTATGTTATTATAGCACCAAGAATATTCTCAGAACACAATAACACATGAATAACATACAATAACACATGAATAACACAAAATAACACATGAATAACACGAGGGAAATATTCCCTTATGTTACTGGGCCGATCACCTCACGGCGTAATTTCATTGGAATCCGCACGTAACTCTACGTGTAGAGCCCTGATGTAATATTTTTTCTTAAGTATGACAATGCATTAAATTTTTTAACTCGATTTATTATTATTATTATTTATTTATTTAATTTATTGCTCCGTCATCATCAACATTATCATCATCCCCAGCCTTATCCTAATTATTTGAAAGTCAATGTTATACAAGGCATTCTATTCATTTCTATTAAATATTATCATAATGTATTCATTATGGATATTTAAATACTTTACATTCCAATATGGTTATATATATATAATNTTATTTGAAAGTCAATGTTATACAAGGCATTCTATTCATTTCTATTAAATATTATCATAATGTATTCATTATAGATATTTAAATACTTTACATTCCAATATGGTTATATATATATAATTTTTTTATTATTAGTATTATCATTTTATTATTTAATATAATTATTTTTAATTAATCTTAAATGAATATAATAGAGTCAATTAATCTATAAGAGAGCATATGTATGCATTCTATTTTGTAGAGAAACATGCACATGGATGGGGTGGTTACAAGAGCAATAAATGCAATCTTAGAAAATCTATGAAGATAAATGGTCCGATTTTATTGTATTAAAACAAAGTGAGTTTGCATACATATCGCCCAATTTTTATAACACTGTCGTTGCCGGTCCCAAGCCCGGATGCGAAAAGTGGAGGATTGCGTCAGACAGTCGACAGCCGGCATAAAACTTGTCAAAAAAATCATGACAATCATGACCACCCAATTTTTATATATTTACAAAAAGTGTGTCTTTATATATATATTTTTTATGCATGTTATGACACCAAAATGCTAAAAATGTTCAAATTGAAGAGGTTAGACATGTAAATATATGTAAGTTAATGGGGATAAATGAAATTTCACCTCATCCGTGTCGCTGTCGGCGGTTGTTGGTGAAAGCAGATATAGACTATATTAATGCACACTGGAATTAGATAAAAAGGTTAGGTGTTAGAATTTGATTAAATTCTCTTGAAATTATAAAGATTAAGAGGAAAAAATCAGAGCCGTCCGAAGCTGTCATTGCAATTAAAACACGCATAATGGACGGTTAAAAATAATTGAATAAAAAGAAGTCAACCCACACTATTGACTCAAATCCTGTCAGGTCTGGGGCCGACTCATGCACCTAAATAATGGAACATGTGAAATAGTTAAATGATCAAAACGGGTTATTCTCGGGTTGGGTGTCCCCTTTTATTTTTAAGAATGAGGGGGTTAGAGAGAAAAGGGGAAGAGTTCTTCAAACATGAGGGGTCAAGAGAAAATAGTCTGAAGGCCTTTAATACATGAAAGTGACATTCTATTTATAGATGATAGGAGGACAAAAGGTAAAATTACAATGTTATCTATGCTTAAAAGGGGTAGTACAGGGTATTCTGGTCTTTTGTTCGTCGAAGACTATCGTTCGACAAAGAGAGCTTTCGATCGACTGGTCAACTGGTCAGTTGGTCATCCACTGGAAGTTAGTGGTCAGCTGGTCGGCTAGTAGTTCACGTGAGAGTAGTGCTCGTCGGGTCGGCGNATATATATATACATATGTAGATTTATAATCAATTAAAAATATTATTAAAAGTATTAATGGATAAAATAGAATAAAAATTATTAAATTAGATTAAAATGATGTTTTAAATCTTGCCTCAATCATTAACATCTTATTGCTACGTGATTAGGTTTGTCAAAACGACTCTTTGTTCGTGTTCGGCTCGCTAAGCAAACGAGCCGAACACGAACACACTTTTTGAGCTCGAAATATAAACGAACCGAACAAGAGCGAGTAATCAAACACCCTCTTTCATTTATTTTTTTTTAAATTCTCACTCAAATATGAAAAGTCGTGATAAATTACCAACCCATATTTTTCATTTTTTTATCAAAATTATTAAAATAAACATTTTAAAAAATCACGCTCAACTTGATTTAAGAAAATAAGGGGCATTTACATGCCCTACCACCCAATTCCTACATATTTACATGTGTACCATCTAAACTTTACTTTTTACATAAATAATTTTTGCTACCTAAAATATTTTCTTAATATTTATGCCACCCTAATCGTTCATATCACATTAAAAATTTCACTATTTTAACTTCTAAATGGTAAAATGCATACAATACAATTGTGATATTAAACTTTTTCCCCCGTTTGGAAGGGGTCTCTACTAGGTTATTTCTAGTATTTCAAAAATATGAGCTCTTCATCTGGCTGACTTCTAGCTTGACTGATCAAGCTTAGTTGACTTTGTGTCGATAAGGTCAGCTTAATAAGTTGAGCTTGGCTTGAATGGTTCGGTTGGCTGATCCAGCTTGGTTGACTATTTTTGATCCCTAGTAAGACCTCCATGGGATAGTCGGAGATGCTTTGTGGAACTAGATCTTCCTTTATGTCAACTCTATTGAGGGATAGGCAATCACATTGAGTTTGCTTTCTATTAGTGGTTGGTCAGATACTTTTTATTTAGTTTTTTGGTTGGATAACTCGTGTTTGGATCATTTGGTCGTCTTTTTGTTTGCCTTGTGGTTCGGTCGATTTTCACCTAATTGGATTGAATCTTATGGTTTTGTTCCTTCAGTCAGGTGGAGCTCACCATCTCCCGGAAATGGGCTAGCATCAATCATACTCCTCTCATATAGACAGTTAGATCTTCTTAAGATCGGTGCAGACACTGCCACTATTTTTTATTGTTATTTCTATTATTGCTCTTTTTAGGATTGCTAGATTTTCATCATTGCCTCACTAAGAATGCATATGCAGATGCAAAGTGATCCAATGCACTATGACCGCTTCACCGAGGCTGAAATGATCACGAGATAAAAAACCTAGTGGTTTTGTCAGTTCTGACCTAGTTGGTTTGGCTCGTATGACTTTGCTTGCTTAGTGAGGCGGGCCTCGCAATCTCCTGACAGTGAGCCGACCTTCATCATAATCTTCTTTAATGAATCGTAAGATACCTTTAAGATCATTCTATACACCATTCTAATGTACACTAGCATACATTAGTAAAAATAAAATTTTAGGTGCTAGATATGTAAATACATAGGAATTGTGTTATGCATGTAAATATCTCTATANTTGGTCGGATACTCTTTATTTAGTTTTTGGTCGTTAACTCGTGCTTGGATCGTTTGGTCGTCTTCTTGTTTGCCTTGTGGTTCAGTCGATTTTCACCTGGTTGGATTGAATCTTATGGTTTTGTTTCTTCAGTTAGGTAGATCTCACAAGCTCTTGGAAATGGGCTAGCATCAATCATACTCTCCTCATATAGACAGTTAGATCTTCTTAAGATCAGTGCAAACACTGCTCTTTTTAGGACTGCTAGATTTTCATCATTGCCCTTTAGACCATTTCAAACTAGATTTAGTGGTTTAGTACATTATATTTTTTATGTTANCAATTAATCTATAAGAGAGCATATGTATGCATTCTATTTTGTAGAGAAACATGCACATGGATGGGGTGGTTATAAGAGCAATAAATGCAATCTTAGAAAATTTATGAAGAGAAATGGTCCGATTTTTTGTATTAAAACAGAGTGAATTTACATACATGCCGCCCAATTTTTATAACACTGTCGTTGTCGGTCTCAAGCCCGGATGCGAAAAGTGGAGGATTGTGTCAGGTAGTCGACAGCCGGCATAAAACTTGTCAAAAAAATCATGACAATCATGACCACCCAATTTTTATATATTTACAAAAAGTGTGTCTTTATATATATATTTTTTATGCATGTTAAGACACCAAAATGTTGAAAATGTTCAAATTTAAGAGGTTAGATATGTAAATATATGAAAGTTAATGGGGATAAATGAAATTTCACCGCATCCGTGTCGCTGTCGGCGGTTGTTGGTGAAAGCAGATATAGACTATATTAATGCACACTGGAATTAGATAAAAAGGTTAGGTGTTGGAATTTAAAAGGGATTAAGATTAAATTCTCTTGAAATTATAAAGATTATGAGGAAAAATCAGAGCCGTCCGAAGCAGTCTTTGCAATTAAAACACGCATCATGGAGGGTTAAAAATAATTGAATAAATGACGTGTGTGTGTATATATATATATAAAGATGTGGTCGTGGCGCGAAGTCCCTAACCCACACTATTGGCTCAACCCCTGTCAGGTCTGGGGCCGACTCATGCAACCAAATAATGGAACATGCGAAATAGTTAAATGGTCAAAACTGGTTATTCTCGGGTTGGGCGTCCCCTTTTATTTTTAAGAATGAGGGGGTTAGAGAGAAAAGGGGAAAGTTCTTCAAACATGAGGGGTCAAGAGAAAATAGTCTGAAGGCCTTTAATACATGAAAGTGACATTCTATTTATAGATGATAGGAGGACAAAAGGTAAAATTACAATGTTATCTATGCTTAAAAGGGGTAGTACAGGGTATTCTGGTCTTTTGTTCGTCGAAGACTATCGTTCGACAAAGCGAGCTTTCGATTGGTTGGTCAACTGGTCAGTTGGTTATCCACTGGAAGTTAGTGGTCAGCTGGTCGGCTAGTAGTTCACGTGAGAGTAGTGCTCAGCGGGTCGGCGGGTCGTCTGATAGAGGTTGGTGGTTGGCCAGTCGGCTGATTGTTTGATGGAGGTTGGTTGTCGATCGGTCAGCTGATTGGCCATTAGAGAGTGGTGCTCGGTCGGTCAGCTGATCGTTCGCGGAAGGTTGGTGGTCGGTCAGTCGATAGATCGTCCACTGAATAGTGGTAGTCAGTGGTCGGCTGGTCACCAGCTGAACGTTGGTGGTCGGTCGGTCGTATAGTCATCCCCTAGAGAGTGGTGCCTAGCCGGTCGGCTAGTTGTCTGTTGGAGATTGATGCTCGACCGATCGTTTGGTCGTCCACTAGAGGTTGATAGTTTGTGGGTTTAAAGTGGCNTCGCGGAAGGTTGGTGGTCGGTCAGTCGATAGATCGTCCACTGAATAGTGGTAGTCAGTGGTCGGCTGGTCATCAGCTGGACGTTGGTGGTCGGTCGGTCGTATAGTCATCCCCTAGAGAGTGGTGCCTAGCCGGTCGGCTGGTTGTCTGTTGGAGATTAATGCTCGACCGATCGGTTGGTCGTCCACTAGAGGTTGATAGTTTGTGGGTTTAAAGTGGTTGATATTTTTTTTTTCATACATGAAGCCCTGGAATCTCTTATTTCTTCGAAGCAAATTTGCAATAAAAATGAAAAACTTAAAATACAAAAAATGCGATAAAAATAATTCACTAGTTATACTGCCTTAATTTTTAGCAGCTTTTTTGTGCCACTTTAAAGTCAAATTTTGCATTATGTTGATTGGCAACCCGGTCCTTAGGAAGATCGTTGATCAATTTCGGATATAATATCACTAGCTCAAGTCTTACTCCTCGCCCCGTCCAATTTACTCGGTTGGATCATCGCCTCGGTCGAGCCACACCTTTTGCCAGTTCTTAGGCGAATCTTGTCGATGTCATCACATGGGTAACTGTCGAGACTCGCTACTTGGGTGATTTATGTAGTACGCTTTGCGAAGCTTGTCGCTACTGAACAGGAAACCACTTCCAGAGCATTTTTCATGTTGAGTTTAGAGACGAGTTTTCGGATGCTTTGAGCTTTAAGGAACGATTTTTTTATACATACCATATTTGGAATGTCGATGTAAGATTTTCTCCTCCTAGTCATGTTCCTCTTTTTTTGTAGGCGACATGATCCACACTCACCACACCTTGCAGGATATTGAGTCCAAAATTGTCCAAGAGACACACCTAAGGAATAAAGCATCGTAGAGAAGAAAGAGCACAGTAGTAAACAATAGAAAGCGTGTAACCTTTATTCGAGAAATGACCCCCTATTTATAGATATAGAATGTTACATATATGAAATTACATGTATGCCCCCTCATCAGATTGTGAGAGATATTTTAGTATTTTACACTTATGAGCCATTTATACCCACTGGTGGATACTTTCGTGGCAGAGAGCCCCTACTGATCAATTTACCCTTTAATCAGGTCGATAGGCCAGGTTGAGGCCTTTCGAGAAATGGGAACTGAAGAGTGAATAAACATATCGATTGCTCGGGCAGGTTTCCTCATTATGGTCCTGGTAGACAATAAATGGCCAGTCAATCCTTCTATCTGTCACTGCAGTGTCTTCATCTAACTATTGAATTTTTTCAAGCTTCGTGCAGACATATTTTATACACACAGTAATATATATGCAAATTTTCCTTCAAAAAATAGTAATAAGATTTTACAAGATGGTTCAAGAATTTTAAAATATTATTTTTTTTCTTTATTATAAATATATATTATTTTACCCAAAAAAATGTCACCATCAACGACAAAAATCACAGCTACCCAAATAGAAAATATTACGCCCAGATAATGCACGTCCAGACGATCAACCATCAGTTGCCGCCACATAGTCATACACCTCATTGACGTGCGATTTGGCGGCCAGTGGTTGGCCGTCCGGACTTCCGGATGCAATATCTTTTCCGGCCACAACGAATAAAATGAAAATACGGACATCTACAAACATACCACCATTCTTAGATATTTACATCTAACACTCAAAACTTCATATTTATGCATGTAAACTCAAATCATGAATAACACATTAAAAATCCTACAATAACTTACTCTCAGAAAATGAAATAAACCATTTCATGCATATATTCTAGAGCACCAAAATGTTACAAGCATGAATGCTAAACTTTAGTGGTTAGATATGTAAATGCATTTGGATTATGGGGGCATGTAGGTAAATTTTCCATTTTGAAAAACAAAAGGCTTTACAGATTTGCTGATCCAATGAAATAGCAAAATGGCAAAAAAGTCCTACTGCTTTTCACAAATTATATGTGAATGGATAACATGAAGGGGCTTTGCTTACATAAGCAATTACCAAATCATAATGGAGGATAATGCAATATTAACATAATGACCAACAACCCTGCAAAAGTGATTGACAAAAAGGATGCATAAATTTTAANAATGGATAGCATGAAGGGGCTTTGCTTACATAAGCAATTACCAAATCATAATGGAGGATAATGCAATATTAATATAATGACCAACAACCCTGCAAAAGTGATTGACAAAAAGGATGCATAAATTTTAAGAGGAATACAATGTTGGGGGCAACCAAAAGGGATAAGTCAAAACCTAATTTAATTGGATTTATTTGAACTAGTGCCAATTGTAAAATTTAGGCATATTAAGGGAAGGGTTTGAGTCACCAAACACATTAAATATCAATAAATTGAAGGTACATTTGCAAACATACCACCGGATTATTATGTATTTACANGGATTTATTTGAACTAGTGCCAATTGTAAAATTTAGGCATATTAAGGGAAGGGTTTGAGTCACCAAACACATAAAATATCAATAAATTGAAGGTACATTTGCAAACATACCACCAGATTATTATGTATTTACGTATCTATCATCCATAGTTTGTTATTTACTTTTATAACACATTAGAGTCATAAACCCATGCATGAAAAGGGGTATCTCACTTTCGAAAAGATAGTGATTGGGATATTGTTGATGTGATGTTACAGATTTGAGTGATATGCATGTAAATATGAATGGTTAGGTGTTAGATGTATAAATACATAGAAACTGTGTGGTATCTGGTATTTATGTAAATGCCCCTAAACTAAAACAAAACAAAGAATCCCATAAATACTAGTTATTCGTGTCTTTTATAAGNGAATGGTTAGGTGTTAGATGTATAAATACATAGAAACTGTGTGGTATCTGGTATTTATGTAAATGCCCCTAATCTAAAATAGAACAAAGAATCCCATAAATACCAGTTATTCGTGTCTTTTATAATCGTTTTATCTTCTATCGTTTATCTTTTAATCATTAAATTAATTTAAAAAATTAGATTAAAAATAATAATAAGCTAAACAAGCCAGTGGATACTCATGCTCCAAAACTGTAATAATACAATAGAAAAAAATTAAAATGCAGGTCAATTAAATATTTGGATAAATCAATATAAATATTTGAAATGTTATTTAATGAAACTTATATCAATAGCATATTAATATATATCTACATTTGTACAACTGTCACATGAGAAATAGCTAAAAATTATATCATTTAAAGTATTTCAATATCAATATCATTTTTCATATATATGCACAGATATCTTAGTGTTCCCTCAATAGTAAAAATCAAGGGGTGACTCCATCATAATCAATCTTGCACATACAAATATTTTAATATCACTTTCGAATAATAAATATTCATTTCTCATTTGCATAACAGTTAATATACTTATAAATCATTCAATATTTATGAAATTTTAAGTAATGTTGTGCACACATATTATTCCTACAATTGAACAAAATATCACTAGAATTTAAACTCCCGAATTTGCAATAATTTCAATACAACTAATGATAGTACTAATAAATGTATTTGGTCTCGAAGAAGCAAAATATTATCGTACTATAAGACATGAGTAGTCACCTTGATGTCGATTAATTTGTTATTTATTTGTCTTGACATCGACTCTTCTAAAGTTGGAAGCCTAAAATAAATATGATATATGTTAAAAAACATTTAAAATAAACTATTTTAATTAGTTATTAGCTTTACGTTATTTATGTATAAATTCTACATATTTAGTTTATGTAATCTCCATATATATATAATCAAAGAACCTAATTAAAGCTTACCTCCCCGGTCCAACAAAAGCTTCTTCTTCGCCCTCTAGGCAAATTTTTCCCTCAGGACACCGGACGGTCCTCTACGTCCGTAATCCATTTAAATCATGTCACGTAGAGTTGCAGGTCATGCATTTACGCGTAATAAAAAAAACGTCGCGTTGAAGCTTGACCCGACCTGATGTCCCCGCACCTTTCGAGTATCCGCCTTTTTTGTATTATCCTGTCTTTTCTGCATCTTCCCTCCTCCTTTTTGGATTTGTACGCCTCAACCGCTCAGAAACTTCTATTCTGCCTTTTACAGTAGAAAAATAGGGTTTCAAAAAGCATTTTTTTGCTCTGTTAGGGTTTAGTCATCGTAGTCCCACGGTCACTTTACTGCTTTGATGGAGAAAGATTTCTCTCTTAATGAAGAAATAGGGAGCATGGATTACTAAAACAATGTCAACGCGTACGGAACGGAAGTGAGATTTCTTGCTTAACTGAATCCATTTTCCAGTTTTTTTTTGGATTGTCGTGAGTTTTTTTTTTTTTGTTTATTTTGTGGTTAGGGCTTAGTTATCTGCGGATTATTTTGACAAAATGTTTAATAACCAGAGAATAACCTAATAATAAATTTTAGGGTTATTTTCATTTACTTTTACACTTATTTGAGGGTTATTATCATGTTATTTTGGGATTATTTGTGGGTTATTGTTGAAGAAATAGCTAATAATCCGATAATAACCCAAAAATAACCTAAAAAAATCCTTCTTATCTGCATATATTGGGGTTATTTTGAGGTTATTTTAGGGTTATTTCCATTTACTTTTACACTTATTTGAGGGTTATTACCATGTTATTTTTGGATTATTTGTGGGTTATTATTGAAGAAATATCTAATTATCCAATAATAACCGAATAATAACCTAAGAAAATCCTTCTTATCTGCATATCTGACTATCTCTGTGGTATAATTCAAATTTGTAGTTATTTGTGCCTGGAAATGATTGCAATGATCCAAATGTTCATAGTTTTCTTAATAATATTGTTCATAATGAGATAGAGGCTTACAAACAATATTGTGCTTATGCACATCATGTTGGTTTCATTGTCCGCAAGGACCACAGCAGTTACTGGGCTAAATCCAAGCAAATTAAGTCGAAGAATTATATTTGTGGAAAAGCATGTCATAAGAGAGAATCACAGGTTGTCAATACGTTGAAGTACAAAAAAGCAGATACAAGGACTGACTGTCAAGCAATAGTTCGCTATGCTGTTGATGGTGATGGCAACTAGACAATAAAGAAATTTGTCGAAACTCATAACCACCCCTTGGCGGAATCCGATGACAAGCACCTTCTACGTTCCAGTCAAAGATTAGCGAGTTAAATGCAGATTTGTTGAGATCAATGACAGGTTCAAGGATTAGAGCAACAGACGCATTTAATTTCCTTGCTACAGAGGTTGAGGAGTTGAACACTTGGAGTATACGAGACAAGATGCCTACAACTTTATTCAAAGGGAAAGAAGTATAATTGAATAAAGTGATGTCAACTCTCTGTTACAATTATTCATGGAGCGACAAACTGAGGATAACATGTCTGCATGTGACTTTCAAAGTGATGAGGAGGGTAGAGTTACAAGCTTTTTCTGGAGTGATGGGTCTTGCAGGCTTGATTATGATTGTTTTGGGGATGTCGTCATTTTCGACACTAGCTATCGTTTGAATAAGTATAATTTATGTTGTGCTCCTTTTGTAGGGATTAGCCACCATCGGTAAAATGTTCTCTTCGAATTTGGTTTTTTATCTGACGAGACAAAAGAGTCCTTCAAGTGATTATTCAAAATATTCATTCGAATAATGAATGATAAGCATCCAATTACAATTTTTACAGATCAGGATCAAGCGATGTCAAGAGCCATTGATGATTGTCTTCCACTCACAAGACATACTATGTTAATGGCATATCTATAAGAATTTTTTGTTGAAAGTTCATTGCGGTTTGGCGTACAAGAGCGTTAAAAATGTATTTTACAAATACATGAGGAAGTGTGATTTCAAAGAAGAGTTTGAAGATACTTGAGCTATAATGATTGAGCGAGGAAACCTACACAACAATGTGAGGCTAAATTCATTGTACCATATAAGAAATAAATGGTTAACATCATTCAATAAGAAAATATTCGGAATAGGAATATTATCTACGCAAAGAAGTGAGTCCACAAATAATGTATGTCATGGTGCATCTAAGCCCACTAGTTCTCTCACTGATTGTTTTGTGGGTCTTGAAAATATTATGAAATCTTGGAGAAGGAACGAGAATGATGAAGACTTCAAAAGATCTTAGAATGTTATTACACCAGCTATTAAAACAAGCCCAGTGTTGAGGCAAGTTGCTACATATTACACCCGGAAGATATACTCCATGCTTGAGGAAGAGTTACTGCATGGGCTATGTATATTAACTGTTGATTTCTTAGTTGATAGTCCATCTGAATTCTATGTTAGGAATTTGGATAATCGGGACACGAGTAGAGCCTGGATTGTTACATTTGACAGGGTTAATTGCAAGATCACCTGCAGTTGCAAGAAATTTGAAATGACGGGGTGGCTTTGCGCTCACTCTCTACGCGTTCTTAATGCGGTAAATGTAATAAAGATTCCCTAGAAATATTTGTTATTGAGATGGTCTGCTAAGGCAAAAAAAAACATCTATAATAGTTTTGGATACAAACTTATGAAGGACTCTCAAATGTCAGGCAGAACTTCCAGTGAAATCCTATTTTGGTCACATGCTCAGAAGTTTGCCTACCAACTAATTAACAAAGCAGAAGAAAATGAACACACCGAGACATATATGCTGGAATCATTAAAAATAATATTTGTAGGTGTTGAGAATATATTAGATGGGAAGGATCCGAAACCAAATAAAAAAACTAAAAAAAGGAAATCACATAACAGAGAGTTCATTGTGGATGGTCCGCAAAAATGAGACCTAAAGGTATATCCAATGCGAGGTTGAAAGGATACTGGAAAAAAAACAAAATAGCTAAGAGTATATATTTCTACATTCCTTATATTTATTATTCTACGTTACATTAATTTTCTCTAACTTGAACCACTGTATGCAGGAAAGGATCAAGAAGCATACACGAGCCAAGAACCGCAGATCCATTACGACACAAATATGATTGCAGTGTCTCATTCTTTGAGTTAGGTATGAAATCGAAATCTCACACTACTATTCTGGTGTTACATTAAAATATGGTCATTAACATTCATTATTATTTACAACAGGAAAATGTCACACCGGAACCAACATACAGCTCAATTCCGATGCATTCCATTAGTGAGATCTAAGCCAACTGAGACAAACATCTTTTTATTAACAGAACAATGAACACTTACAATATTTATAAAGAATTGTGTAATATATGTTTAGGTTTTTGTGTACATATGATTGTTTCGATATGTCTGTTATGCGTACTGTACTATATAAATCTGTGTTGAATCTATTGTAAGAAACCTAACAATAATCATGTAGTAATCCTGTAATAGTACCTCAGCAATAATCTGGCCAAAACTCATCAATAACCTAATAATACGTCAATAATAAACTAGCAATAACCTGGCCAAAAACCCAGGAAAAAACCCAACAATAACCCAGCAATAACGAGGCAATAACCCAGCAATAATTTGGTCATAACCTGCAATAACCCATCAATAACCTCGCCAATAACCCATCAATACCTCACAAAGAAATCAGTGAAAATAACCTACCAATACCCGACAATTACCTAGCAAAACCCCAGCTATAACCTAAAAATAACCTGAAAATAACTTAGCAATATCACGGTGATAACTTAGGTTCTTATCAGGTTATTGCGAGGTTATTTTTAGGTTATTTCTATGGTATTTTCAGATTATTGTTAGGGTATTTCAGATTATTGCTAGGTTATTTAGGAAGTTTTTCTAACTTATTGCTTGGGTATTTTCAGATTATTGCTAGGTTATTTTCAGGTTATTTTGGAGGTATTTTCAGCTTATTGCTATGATATTTTCAGGTTATTGCTAGATTATTTTCATATTATTTCTATGATATTTTCATATTACTGTCAGGTTATTTTCAGGTTATTTCTATGATATTTTCAGTTTATTGCTAGGGTATTTTTAGGTTATTGCTAGGTTATTTGAGAGGTTTTTTCAGCTTATTGCTAGGGTATTTTCAGGTTATTTGTGAGGTATTTTCAGCTTATTGATAGGGTATTTTCAGATTATTGCTAGGTTATTTTTAGGTTATTTCTATGGTATTTTAGATTACTGTCAGGTTATTTCTATGATATTTTCAGCTTATTGCTAGTGTATTTTCAGGTTATTTCTATGGTATTTTGAGATTATTGTCAGTGTATTTTCAGCTTTATGCATAAGTCCGCAAATACAAATGCAGCAAAGAGAAAATCATACAGACATTCACCAAAGAATTCAATCATATTTATCATCTGAATAATTCACATAATTTATAAAATCAAATCAATCATATTTATCAACGGGTTACTATCAGCATTTCAAACATATTTACAGAAAAGTACAGCCATAAAAATATCATCCAAATAATTTATATTTACAAATTTCATGCAAGCTCTGCCCTAAACCAAGGCATATCAGTCTGCCAGTTCTGTTTATCTTTCCAATCAATTATGTCTTTCTGTACAATTATTTCCATATATTTACAAACAAAGATACCACAGTCAACACTATTATTTTGTGTAGGAAGACCTCTGGTCGCGGTAATATCTCATTTAGTCGGGTCATTAAGGAAAGCTTCCTCGGCGTCCTTGTGAAGATGTTTAATTTGGTAATAGAGATGATAGTTTAAATTGTTTAAAGCATAAATAAAGGAAAAAGTTGCTTACATAATAAATAAACTAAGGCTTAGTTTGCTTACCACGTTGCAGGTAACTCCCAAATGAATTTTATTAGGCAATGAGTCAAAGAATCTTCATTTGCTTCCTTCTGATTTTCAATAAGTAGAGTACAATGACCACTATTAATTATTGGAACAAAAATGACATCTGCTCCAACTACAGCATCCATTATTACGTGGGCAACAATATCTCGCAATGGATGATTTCTATAAATCTGCATAGTTCCAATAAGTTTAAAGGAGTTTATAAGTTTAATAAGAGCATGAATCACTACCATTGATGGGATTGTCGATGCTTACCCAGTGTGCTGAAGAGACGTATAAAAAGGGTTTAAAAGAATCGGGTGGCTAACGCGTTCTATTTTCAATCCAATGACAAACATATCAATATGTTCTATGCCCACTTCTTGATTATTACAAAGTGCTTTAATGCACATTCGACTTATATGAATATGACCCATAACAATTATTATGTCATCTCTGCATTTTGATGAAATAATTTCTATTAGATTTAATACAGGACTGAGGCAATAGACAAAAAAAGGATTATAAGTTTACTTACCTAGCTTGGTATTTCTTCAAGCATGTATCTATGACCTTTTGCATGTGTGAGGGTATGAGTTCTCTGTCAGGGAACTCTATGGTTGAAGAGTCCACAACTGAATGTGATGCATGAACTACACCAGAGAGGGCACCTTCGAATTCAACAATTGCTCCCTCTTGTTCCTCCTACTTTTCTTCAGCCACTTCTATTGCACTGATTTTCGTCTTCTGTTCCCCAGCTTCATCGATCTCAGGAGATGGTTGGGATATTGGCAATTCTTCTTCTGTCATTATTGTTTTCTTTCTATTTACTACAATGAATCGGGAAACTACTGCCCTCTTTTTTCTGGTGCCTCTAGACTTAATCCTTCGGACTAAACTACCAAGAGGGTCTTCATGGATGCCTTCCTTTCCATGTTTCCCGTCACCTTTATTTATTTCTTCCCCTATTTCAATATCAGCTACAACTTCATCAAATGCAGCAATTCTCTCGATCGGCTATTCTTCCCCCACTTCCTCCATATGAGCAGGTGGTTGTTCTTCCATTGCTGAGCTTTCTTTCTTCTCATCAATTTCAGAACCAACAGGAAATTCTTTATTTAATCTTTTATTTATTTCTTTGATTTCGGTCTTTACCTCTACCATTGTGTACTCTATTTTATCTAATCTGTTATTTACAAAATCTTTGAATTGAAATAAAAATTTATGTTGCTCCCTGAGAATTTTACAGATCTCTGCTAAACCCATATTGGTCCCTGAATATCTCTCTGAATGCGTAGGTTGCGGGATGCTGCGACTCGGGACAAAAGAGATAGTAATGTTAGAATCTGGTGTCAGTGGTTCAGTGTGTGTTTCGGGTTTTGGAATGGACTTTGTAGGAGAGGAGATCCAGTCAACTCGAGGGGCAAGTAAACTGTGCTCGTCATCTCTTAAATCAGCAAATGAATCAAGAACCTGCAAGTACATTCAGTAAAACAAATAACTAAATGATATAAATTATCAAACATAACCCTGAACTTATAACAGAAATTAATTTTATTCATCTGTACAGTAGTCAGCCTATAAAAGATTAAATGGATCCTTGCAGGGTTCCATCCTATATTTATTGGCCACCTCAACATACGAGGTCTGGCGTCATGAACGGCCGAGGCTATCACGATTGTGCCCTCATAAAACCACAGCTGCAGAAACATAAATAAATCAGGAAATCATATTACCCAAATAAGAAAAAATAATTATTGACTGAGGTTGGATACTAGACTAACAGTTAGAAAAAAAACAAATTTGTTCATGTATTTCAATGGCTGACCCATCCTTATTTTGATGACGCGGGCATTGACTTGCTCAATGAGGTGGTCACATACCTTTGCGGCCCAATTAAATGAAGAAAAATTATCTAAATTCTCAGCAAATAAATAGAGTCATGTGGGTACACTAAAATTGATGGTTGGAAAGAATAAATTAGACAACAAAAAATTAATAATAAATTCATCAAGTGAAGTGGATGACTCTCCTAGTGACCCCTTCAGTAGTTCACTCTTTGCCTGCCTGACATCCACACCACTGAAGGGTTTTTTGTCCCAAGTTCTTGTAGATCCTCTGTTGGGCATGGCAATCAAAAAAGCAACTTGGTCTGCATCAAAACTTAGCTCCTCC
>JXCR01087538.1:15298-34433 GCA_002079205.1 Phalaenopsis hybrid cultivar | reverse complement strand
CCCCCCCCCCCCCCCCATTCAGAATGTCAATCTATCCATGTCACAACAATTCAATATGTGCATAGTTAGGATGTCATCTTGAGGATAGAGAGAGTTTAAAAAACTGACTCAACTCCAATTTCCCCAGAATTGACCATGTCTCTTGAGAGACAATTGGTCAAACCTTGTCCAACACTTCTCTTACTGTTGATGGACGACATCTACAATTCATAGACTGTTTTTTCATCAACCTACATGAATAAGATGCATTTTATTAATACTGACAATAACTCATCAATCAGTCAAGAATAACATAACAATAACCAACAAGTGCATGGATATTCCCTAAATCAATAATAACTCAATATTAATTGATTAATAATGTAAGAATAACATGAGAATACACTTTTAACTAATCCTTGAATAACCAAAAAATAACCTAAAAATAAACTGCAGAAAAACTGATGAATAACCTAAAAATAACTCATCAATAACCTAAAAATAACTCATCAATAACCTAAAAATAACCTAAAAATAAGCTGAAAATAATCGGGGAATAAACTGTGGAAAACCGACGAATAACCTAAAAATAACCCATGAATATCCTAAAAATAACCGGGGAATAAACTGTGGAAAAACCGACGAATAACCTAAAAATAACCAACGAATAACCTAAAAATAACCGAACAATAACCCAACAAATAACCTATAAATAACTCACGAATAACCTAAAAATAACACGCAAATGAGCAAATGGTTGCCAATAAATACTAAACTTCGGAGTAACACAAGAATAAGTCAATAATAATCTAACAATAACCCAGGAATAAATTCTCAAATAAATGATGAATAACCCAGAAATAAGTTGAAAATACTTCACAAAACCTTCAACACTAAACCATATACCCTCTAAGATAACTAAACGACAAAGCATAACTTATAATTCAAAAAAAATAACAGGAATAAAAAATGAAACTTACCAGGACAAGTTTTCCCCTTCAATGCCCTCCTTCATCCTCTTCACCTCCTTCTTCTTCTTTTGTTTCTTTGACTTCGTCGGCTGTTCAACGTCTGTCCTCTCTGCCTCTTCAGATTGTGTTCTTGTCGGCTCTTCGACTTGTGTGCTCTTCGGATCATCTAACTCCATCGCGTTACTACTTTGAAGTTATCAAACGAAGGAAATGTGAAACCCTAGCAGAGCGAAAGGCGATAACCCTAGCAGAAAATTCCTAAAATGTATTTTTGAAATGTATTTCTCGACACTCTAAAAGGCGGGATACTTGAAAAGGCGCGGGGACATCAGGTTGGGTCAGGCTTCAGTGCGGCGTTTTTTTTTTATTAGATGTAAATGCGAGAGCCGCAACTCCACGTGGCGGAATTTAAATGGATTGAGGATGTAGAGGACGTCCGGTGTCCTGAGGGAAAAATTCCGCTACACACAACTCTGATACATAGCACATGAGAGCTCGGCTTCGGCTCCCTCCCGCACGAACACCCTTCTTCCTCTTCTGTGATGCTTCTTTCTCTCTTCTTCTTCTTCGTTGGTTGGTCAAAGCCCTTGCCCGCAGACGCACAGCTCCTTCCTCTACGATCAGCTCTGTCCTGCTCCAAGAGTCGACGTCGTTCTCTCCGCTGCTCGATCCAAACGCTGATGCTTTCCTGAGCCTCCTCGTCGTCGGTTAGGACGTCTCCCGCATCGTTCTCCTCTCCTTCACACGCCACTCGACTCTCAACTAAGTGAATTTCGCCTTAGTCGCGTCGTTTTGTAGGTGAACTCGTCGCGTAGGCTTATGATCCCCTCATTTCAATTTCCTGACTTCTCGCTCCATCTTCCTCCTCTTTGGCTTCCTGACTGCTCAAATCATCTTCCTCTTTTCCTTCGGTTCACTCGTTTATTTTCATCCAATTAATATTAACTGGACGTTATACATATCATGATGGCTATAAGAACAATTATTCTCTTACCAAAGATAAGTAGCGCGTTATATTTTTGCCTTGCAAGGAGTTTGAGGTGTTTGAGAAAGTGATGCGCGAACTATCTCTTTGAAGATCTTCAGAAAAGCACCAACTGAACTAGCATCGATTTTCAAGAAGACAATGACATCAAGAGACTGATATTCGACACAGAGCAGTCCACACTGAGTGTGACACAACATCTCATCATTTTAGATAGGGTTGAGGATAGGGGTGTGAGTCGAGCCGACTCGTGAGCTAACTCGATAAGTGGCTCATGAATTCAGCTCCATGAGCAAACAAGCCAAGCTCAAGTTAATCCCGACTCGACTCGTTAGCTCGTGAGCCGGCTCGTTTAAAAAAATATTAATTTAAAATACACTCAAAATATATTAAATATCAAGAATTTATCTTAAAGGTATTAAAAATGTTAAAAAAAAAATATTTTGTATTGTATATTACGTGATTTATATTATTTATCTCTTAATTGTTCATTTTATTTGTCATCTTAATAAAAAGCTAATTTAAATTAATATCATTTTTTCTCTTTTATGATAAACAAGTAGGCTCATGAGTTGGCTCAAACTCATAGACTTAAGCTCGAGCTCGAGCGCGAACTCAATAAAATTAATCAAGCTCAAGCCCAAGTCAAGGGTGGCTCGAGCTTGACTCGACTCGTTTACACCCGTCGATGAGGAGTCTCTGAGATATTTTTGGAAGGCTCTATGGAGTAAGTTGGATGCTTAGTTTCAGTTCAGTTCAATAGTGTATCCACTGATATATGGTCAAACGGGAGGGGTGAACCACAACTTTGGAAACCTCCTTAGATGCTTCGTGGGAAAGGACATTAGACAGGGAGATTCAGTTCCTTCAAGAGAAGAAAAAAAATTTCTCCTAGCCCACAAGAATTTGTTCTGCGGTCCGCAAAACCGCAAAATCCCATGAGATGCGGGATTGTGAGAAGTGATCCGGCTATAGGGCATCTGACCGAATTACCCAAATTTTCCTATTTTCAGCATATTTTCTTCCTACTTGATTTATTGCCTATTTCTTTATCTTTTTATGGGTACTACTTTTTTCCTGGGAATATTTATATGTTATTTCTGGGTTTGAACACTTTTTGATTTGTTTTAAGTATTTTGGAGATTGTGATCCCTATTTCTACCCTAAGAAGTGTTATATCATATTCCTTTTGCGAGTGGTGAGTCTGCATCATGCTTTAAAACAAGTGGTGAGCTCTTATCACCGCTCTAACTTCATCAATACAAAGTTCTCTCCATTGTTGGTAGCTACGACAATTGTCGACGACATTGAACTTACTGCCCAACAACAGATTTAATCTCTTCCAAAAGCCTTACCTCGCTATTCTATAATCATATTTCAGTGAAATCCACTTCCTAAATATCTTCCAGGAGCCCTCGAACGATGCAGTCATTGTCTTGTTTGATCCTGACCACTCTAACACTTTGGGCAGTACCCATCGTATCATCTTCTTATTTTCTTCTGCTAGTTCTAGATTTTTGCTCCTGTTTATTTTTATTGTCCTCATTCTATTCTATTGATTGCTATGAAGAGATTTACTACATTCTATATTTCATCAAAGCCTCTTCGGATACCATCTATTCCTCGATGATCGTTTGTAAGATCTTGGGAGACTTCCATCTTAGGCAGCCTTTGCTTATTTTGCTTACTATTTTCTTATCACAAGTTTTTATGTTCTCAATTCATGTCTTTCATTCTCTTGAATTTAAATGCATACTATAAATAATATATTTAATATCATTTGTTGCAGGATACATGACACTCAACAAACCATCTTACTTTATTTATTTTTGGTTTACCTAATTATATGCAGTAAGGACATAAAATATGGAGTTGTTAGGACTAGTGAGGAGTTGCTGATGCTAAGCTTTCAGAGATTTGCAGGTGATCATTCTTAAGCATCCTTAATCAACTTAAATTACCAAAAAAGAAAAAATTGTTGCTGATCCAACAAAAATAGCAAAATGACAAAAATATCCAGTTGATTATTTCAAATTAAATATGGATGTAGATTCTAAAAAGAGAGACAGTGCTTGTAGAAGTAGAGTGATTCTGTCATTTACAACTAAATTATGGGCTATATTTTGAGATTTGGAAGGTCTGCTTAGCTGAGAAATTACCAAATCATAATGGAACATGATGCAACATTAATGTAACAACTAACAACTCTTCAAATGTGATATAGACAAGGGAAATAGATAAATTTTAAGTGAAGCAAGATGTTGGAGGTTACCAGAAGGGATGGAGTTAAAACCTAATTTAATTTGATTTATCTGAACTAGTGCCAATTGTAAAATCTAGGCATGCCAAGAGATAGATGCGTGTGATAACATTTACTAAAATTTGCACATTAAAAAATATTAATAAATTAAAAAAAATAAACAAAGCCATTAATGTAAGTCAAAATAGCATGTACCTAATAAGCATATAAATGAATATATCACTTAATTAGCACAAGCACAAATAATTAACAAACTCAACATACAAGATCAATTGTAAGAGTGTTTAATTGTTTATGTGTGTGGTTGTAATAGTAAGCATAATGTTATTGATCTAGTCTATTACACAAGCTATGATTCATATAAGACTATCAAAAACCATTCTGAAAGAGAAGTATAAAATAGTAAGATGATGATAGAGAAACAATGGTAGATGTGGAAGAAATAGACTAGGTTGCAAAATATTTAAAGATGTGCTCTAAGATAAACTTGAGAATATTGAACTCAAGGATCAAGGTAGAAGCTTTCAATCATATAAGCAAAAGAATAATGAAAGGAAACCAAAACAAATGGGTACAATCAAAGTATAGAAAGGTGAAATCAGGAATCAAGACATTTTTCCCTAGCGAGGTGAGGTGTAAACCTCGAGACAAATCGAGGTGTAAGCCTTAAAAAAAGAAAAAAAGTCATGAAATTTAAAAATAATTCATAAATATGATATAAACCATGATATGTTAACTTAATTTATTATCATAAAAACACATATCACAAATATTAATTTTAAAGGTTGATATAAAATCAAAGTTTGAAATATGATTATAGATAAATATTCATTTAAAATTTAAATATTCAATAAAGTTCAAGATCCATAGTGAAATCATCCTTTTTCATCATTTTTGAAAAAATAATAATAGTTTTTATCATCTAATTCTATCTCATTTGCATCTTTAAATTGTTATCCATTCACTACAATTTTCTTCTTACTATCAATTAATATGAAATCCAAAATAACTTTTAAAAAAGAATAAATTTAAAATATAATTAAGTAATCGTACTTAAATTATCTTTTGGCATTTTTTATGTATTATATCATATATATTAAATACAAAATAATATAATATGTTTTTCTTTTGCATAACATAATCGAGGCGCTACCTCAAATGTGTTGAAGCATGAAACCTCAAGGCATTCGCCTCAGACAAAATGACAAAAAAAAGGCAAGCCTCACAAATGATAGTGAAGCTCAAGCCCTGTGCTTTTTTTTTTTTGTAAATCAGTTCAAGGTGCACCTCGAGGCTTAAGCCTCAAATGCATTTTAAAACAATGGGTATAATAGATTTTTTATATATTCGATAACTAACTAATATGCATCCACGTCTAAGCACCCTCTACTTAAGATTTCACTAGCATCCCTTCTTGTGTTGGAGAAACTCTCTCCTTAAAAACAAAATAGCTTAAACATCATGTTTCCTAAATATCCAACACATAAATCACTCATTTATTGAGCCTGATAATCGAAAAAGTCAAGTTTGAGTCAATCCCTTCTCAACTCATCAACATGTGAACTAGCTCTTTTAAAAAAAAAATAATATAAAATAAACTTAAAATATATTACATAAACCACAAATATTAATCTTAAATGTTGATATAAAATTAAAGTTCAGAATATGATTATAGATAAATATTCACTTAAAAGTTAAATATTCCATGAAATTTAAGATCCATAATAGATTCATCCTAAGTTTCATTATCTTTGAAAGAATTATCAAAGTTATTATCACCTAATTCTATCTCATTTGCATCTTTAAACTGTTATTCATTCACTACAATTTTCTTCTTACTATCAATTAATATGAAATCCAAAATAATTTTTAAAAAATAAATTAAAAACATAATTAATTAATCATACATAAATTATCTTTTGGCATTTTTGAGATATTATATCATACATATTAAATATAATATAGTATAATATATATTAATAAAATAGTATAATGTGCTTTTCTTTTGCATAACAAAATCTGGACGCTGCCTCAAATGTGTTAGCATAAAGCATCTCAAACAAAATTACAACAACAATAAGTCTTTATCCCACTAAGTGGGGTCAGATACATGAATCATTTTTCTCCATGACGTCATATTGAGTATCATATTTTCATTTAATTTTAATAGATTAATGTCATATACTAAGTCTTTTTAGGTCTATCTCTGTCTTTATTGACATCAGTTGAATCATCTAATCTCCTAACCGGATCATCAGATGGTCGATGTTTAATGTGAACAAACCATCTAAGATGACTCTCTCTAATCTTGTCCACCACTTGAGATGCACCAACCCAATCACGGATATATTCATTTCGTATTTTGTCTCTAAGTGTCGAGCCACTAATCCACCTAAGTATTCTCACCTCAACATCACTTAGCTTAGGTTTATGCTTCTCTTTTAAAGGCCAACATTATGCGTCATAGAGCATTGCAAGTTTCACCACCATCTTATAAAATTTTCCTTTCAATTTAATCGTTACTTCTCTATCACACAAGAGTCTTGATGCATTCCTCCACTTCAACCAACCAACTTGATTTCTACTAATAACATCTCCATCTATATCATCATCACTTTGAATAGTAGACCCGTGATATCTAAAACGTTCACACTTTTTAATGATTTGATCACCCATAATTATAAATTTGTCACTAGAGCTACTACTAATAAAATTACATTCCATGTATTCAATTT
The DNA here is from genome assembly GCA_002079205.1 of Phalaenopsis hybrid cultivar. Classification (NCBI taxonomy): domain Eukaryota; kingdom Viridiplantae; phylum Streptophyta; class Magnoliopsida; order Asparagales; family Orchidaceae; genus Phalaenopsis; species Phalaenopsis hybrid cultivar. The sequence continues at coordinate 27,503 of JXCR01087538.1, read as the reverse complement.
AGTTCTACTCAAACGAAGGCCTTTAAACTCCAATATAGACCTCCATAATTCAAGTTTTTTTCCTGAAATCTTTCTTTAATCTTATTCACAAAAAGGATATCACCAGCAAAAAGCATACAACAAGATAGATTCACCTGTGAATGTCCGGTAAGAGCATCCTTAACTAAAGCAAAAAAAAATATGGGCTTAAAGCAGACTCTGATGTAATCCAACTGAAATAGGAAAATACTTGGTCAATCCTCCTTCTGTTTGAACACAAGTAAAAGCTATAGTATACATAACTTTAATGACTTGAATAAAAGTCATATCAACATATGTTTTCTATAGAACTTTCCAAAGGACTTCCCTTGAAACTTTATCGTAAGCTTTTTTTAAATCAACAAAAATCATATGTAGATCCTCCTTATTCTCTCTGTACTTCTCCATCAAACCAATCAATAAATGTATAGCTTCCCTAGTAGGCCTGTCCGACATAAATCCAAACTGATTTCGAGAAATCTTTGTAACCTATGTTGAATTACTCTCTCACATAAATTTAAAGTATGACACATTAACTTAGTTCCACTATAATTTAACGCACTCTTGATCATCCCCTTTATTCTTAAAAATGGAGACTAAAATACTCTTCCTCCATTCCTCAAACATGTTCTAAGTTTTTAAAATAATATTAAAGAGTTTCGTAAGCCAAAAAGGTGCAAGCATCACAAATGATAGTGAAGCTCAAGCCCTCGGGCTTTTTTTGAGTGAATCAGTTCAAGATGCACCTCAAGGCTTAAGCCTCAAATGCCTTTTAAACCAATGAATATAATAGATTTATATATATATATATATATATATATATATATATATTCAATAATTAATATGCATCCATGTCTAAGCACCCTCTACTTAAGATTTCATTCGCATCCCTCCTTGAATTGGAGAAACTCTCTTCTTAAAAACAAAACAACCTAAACATCATGTTCTCCTCAATATCCAGCACATAAATGACTCATATATTGAGTCTCATAAACTAACAAGTCAAGTTTGAGTCAATCCCTTCTTAAATCATCAACATGTGAACCAGCTCATTTTAAAACTATTAATACAAAATAAACTTAAAATATATTAGATTTTAAAAGTATAATCATAAGATGATTAATATTTAGAAAGTATCTCCTCTCCTTGTCTCCACTGATTTATTAATATTTCTTTTTCAATTAAAATTATTTTTATTATTTTAATATAAAATTTATTTAAATTAAAAACCTTTCTCATGTTGAATAATAAAAAAATTGACTCATAAACCAGCTCAAACTTGTAAAATTGAACCCAAGCTTAAACTCAATTTTGAGTAATTAGTCAAAATCAAGCTCAAGCTACCCCTAATTTCATTCCTAATTATTTAATAAGATCTTCACCAAAGATAACTTAGAATGCATATAAAACTACACAAATAAACAAATTTAGAATATAGATATAGATATAGACATATATAAAGCATTTAGCCTTTCATAAGCCAACCAAAATCTGCATAATTAATACACAATTGTTTGTCATGATGGCAATTATTATTGAAAATTGAGCTCAACAAATCAAAATATATGATCAATTATTGTTAAACATGTTTTAAAATTTTATTAGTTTTTCATATCAAATGCATCTCAACTTCTCACCTCATATCAAAGCGATGAGTTTTACCACGATCCTTCCTTCGCCTCCTCCTTTCCTAAATCTTGTTATTTTCCGCGGGTATATAATTATTGTTTTCTTCTATATTATTGTTGTTGTATTTTGGCAATGGATAACATTAGAGGATAATCAAAACTAAGAAATACAAACTGTATCTAGTAATAATTAGATCAAATACTTATAGTCATAGTCTAAAAGATTAAATGACTGAAAGAGAAAAGGCAATAAGACTTAAAAGTAAGAAAATAAAGGACTATTTGGTACTCTTTGAAAATGACTTTGACTAAAAATTAAATGAAGTTAGATCTAACAATGAATGTGGAAAGATATCAAGATGCTACTTAACATATGGAATGAGTCAAAAGAGTAGAAGGAAAGAAAGAAGGACTAATTCTTAAAGATTATGCTTGACTCAATACATCTACAGAGGACACAATAAAACCAATAGTACAAGATCATATAAAGTAGCTGCTCACTAGAGATCCTCTGTTTATATGAGGGATCAAGGATGGCAATAAAAAATTGATTGCAGAGTGCTGTTATATAGAAAATTCATGACTTGAACTCTATGTAACTAGCTATGTAACGAGTGTATCTAACTTGTTTGCAGACTATTGATAGACAACTTTGTGCAATTTCCGAACTAAGAGTATATATACTTAGTGAGTTCTTCTAGCGATAACAGCTAATATGTCAGTGAATATCATGTTGACTAAATGAGATGTTTTGGTGAATATACACAGAGAAATAGGCAACTTCATGAATCTTTAATAGGGTTCAGTATCTTAGTATTAAGGATTCAATCAGAGTCGGTTCATGAGTAACTTGGTAAAATTTGATCCTTAGAAACTCAAGACTATAGGCGTCGTAAAGCTTGTATGGTTTCAATTGTAGGCAGTTTAAATCGGTTCATAATTAGCAACTTGTTGAGCAAAAATTAAGGTTTTGTGATGAATTGATGAATCAAAACCAAGGGAATATTTGTGTTCATCAATTCTTCAATTATTTTATCCCTTCTAACAAGAAGGAAAATTTGAGAGAGTAAAAATTATTAAAACCACTAATTAAGCATGGCTAACTGGATTGAATTTAGAGCATTGGATTTATTGGGTCCATAGATTTTCAACATGTGATTGGAATGTTAGCAGCAGCGACTATAAATATACATCTCACCAATCTCGCTAATATTCATCTTTTAGGTTCAACTTTGCCTATCTCCTACTGTTAGAAAGCTCCATGTGCTTGGGAAGAAATGATATATAGCCATTAATGCTCTAATCAATCTAGATGAAGAGGTGAAAAGACAGTGGTCTTACAAGTTTAAAGGTTAGATCCAACAAGCTAAAATATGGTTGAATTTTGGATGGTTGTCTGTCTCATTCAATAAAGCTCAAATATTGTTGGATAAGAGGTATTTACATGAACAAGTTTGTGGATTCAGTTNCTGAGAAACAATTGGCCGAACCTTGTCCAACACTTCTCTTACTGTTGATGGACGGCATCTACAATTCATAGACTGTTTGTTCATCAACCTACAGGAATAAGATACATTTTATTAATACTGATAATAATTCATCAATCAGTCAAGAATAACAGAACAATAACCAACAACTACATGGATATTCCCTAAATCAACAATAACTCAATATTAACTGATTATAACGTAAGAATAAATTGAGAATACACTTTTAACTAATTCTTTAATAACCAAAAAATAACCTAAAATAATCGGGGAATAAACTGCGGAAAAATCGATGAATAACCTAAAAATAACCCACGAATAACCTAAAAATAACTCATCAATAACCTAAAAATAAGATGAAAATAACTGGGGAATAAAATATGAAAAATAGATGAAAAACCTAAAAATAACTCACGAATAACCTAAAAAATAATCGGGGAATAAACTACGGAAAAACCGACGAATAACCTAAAAATAACCCACGAATAATCTAAAAATAACCCAACAAATAACCTATAAATAACCCACGAATAATCTAAAAATAACACGTTAATGAGCAAATGGTTGCCAATAAATACTAAACTTCGGAGTAACACAAGAATAACCCAATAATAATCTAACAATAACCCAAGAATAAATTCTCTAATAAACCATGAATAACTCAGAAATAAGCTAAAAATACCTCCCAAAACCTTTAACACTAAACCATATACCCTCTAAGATAACTAAATGACAAAGCATAACTTATAATCCGAAAAAAATAACAGGAATAAAAAAGGACACTTACCAGGACAAGTTTTCCCATTCAATACCATCCTTCATCCTCTTCGCCTCCTTCTTCTTCCCCTGTTTCTTTGACTTCGTCTGCTATTCAACGTCTGTCATCTCCGCCTCTTCTGATTGTGTTCTTGTTGGCTCTTCGGCCTGCGGACTCTTTGAATCATCTAACTCCATCGTGTTACGACTTCGAAGCTATCAAACGAAGGAAATGTGAAACCTAGCAGAGCGAAAGGCAAAAACTCTAGCAGAAAAATTCTTAAAATGTATTTTCGAACTATATTTCTCGACACTTTAAAAGGCGGGATACTCAAAAAGGCGCGAGGACATCGAGCTGGGTCAGGCTTCAACGCGGCGTTTTTTTTTATTATTATTATTTCATTTAAATGTGGGACCCTCAACTCCACGTGGCGGAATTTAAATGGACTGCGGACGTAGAGGACCGTCCAGTTTCCTGAGGGAAAAACTCTGCTACACACGACTCTGATACATAGCACATGAGAGCTCGGCTTTGGCTCCCTCCCGCATGAACTCGACCCTTCTTCCTCTTCTGTGATGCTTCTTTCTCTCCTCTTCTTCTTTGTTGGTTGGTTGAAGCCCTTGCCCGCAGACGCACAGCTCCTTCCTCTACAATCAACTCTGTCCTGCTCCAGGAGTCGACGTCGTTCTCTCTGGTGCTCGACCCAAACGCCGATGCTTTCCTGAGCCTCCTCGTCGTCGGTTAGGACGTCTCTCGCATCGTTCTCCTCTCCTTCGCACGCCACTCGACTCTCAACTAAGTGAATTTTGCCTTAGTCGTGTCGTTTTGTAGGTGAACTCATCGCGTAGGCTTTTGATCCCCTCGTTTCAATTTCCCGACTTCTCGCTCCATCTTCCTCCTCTTTGGCTTCCTGACTGCTCAAATCATCTTCCTTTTTTCCTTCGGTTCCCTCGTTTATTTTCTTCCAATTAATATTAACTGGACGTTATACATATCATGATGGCTATAAGAACACCTATTCTTTACCAAAGATAAGTAGCATGTTATATTTTTGCCTTGCAAGGAGTTTGAGGTGTTTGAGAAAGTCATGCGTGAACTCTCTTTGAAGATCTTCAGAAATGCACCAACTGAACTAGCATCGACAGGAAGACAATGACATCAAGAGACTGATATTAGACACAAAGCACTCCACACTGAGAGTGACACATCTCATCATTTTAGATAGGGCTTAGGATAGGGGTGTGAGTCAAGCCGACTCGTGAGCTAACTCGATAAGTGGCTCATGAATTCAGCTCAATGAGCAAACAAGCCAAGCTCAAGTCAATCCCGACTCGACTCGTTAGCTCGTGAGCCAGCTCATTTAAAAAAATATTAATTTAAAATATACTCAAAATATATTAAATATCAAGAATTTATCTTAAAGGTATTAAAAATGTTAATAAAAATAATATTTTGTATTTTATATTACGTGATTTATATTATTTATCTCTTAATTATTCATTTTATTTGTCATCTTATTAAAAAATTAGTTTAAATTAATATCATTTTCTCTCTTTTATGATAACCAAGTAGGCTCATGAGTTGGCTCAAACTCAAAGACATAAGCTCGAGCTCGAGCGCGAACTCAATAAAATTAATCAAGCTCAAGCCCAAGTCGAGGGTGGCTCGAGCTTGACTCGACTCGTTTACACCCCTAGATGAGGAGTCTCTGAGATATTTTTGGAAGGCTCGATGGAGTAAGTTGGATGCTAAGTTTCAGTTCAGTTCAGTAGTGTATCCACTGATATATGATCAAACGGGAGGGGTGAACCACAACTTTGGAAATCTCCTTAGATGCTTCGTGGGAAAGGACATTAGACAGTGAGATTCAAGTCCTTCAAGAGAAGAAAAAAATCTTCTCCTAGCCCACAAGAATTTATTTTGCGGTCCACAAAATCGCAAAATCCCACAAGATGAGGGATTGTGAGAAGTGATTCGGCTATAGGGCATCTGACCGAATTACCCAAATTTCCTATTTTCAACATATTTTCTTCCTACTTGATTTATTGCCTATTTCTTTATCTTTTTATGGGTAGGATTTTTTATCTGGGAATATTTATATGTTATTTCTGGGTTTGGACACTTTTTGATTTGTTTAAAGTATTTTGGAGATTGTGATCCCTATTTCTATCCTAAGAAGTGTTATATCATCTTCCTTTTGTGAGTGGTGAGTCCGCATCATGCTTTAAAACAAGTGGTGAACTCTTATCGCCACTCGAACATCGTCGATACAAAGTTTTCGCCATTGTTTGTAGCTAGGACAGTCATCGACGACGTCGAACTTACTGCCCAACAACATATTTAATCTCTTCCAAAAGCCTTACCTCGCTATTCTATAATCATCTTTCCATGAAATCCACTTCCTAAATATCTTCTAGGAGCCCTCAAACGGTGCAGTCATTGTCGTGTTTGATCCTGACCACTCTAAAACTTTGGGCAGTACCCATCGTATCATCTTCTTATTTTCTTTTGCTAGTTCTAGATTTTTGCTCCTGTTTTTTTTTTATTGTCCTCGTTCTATTCTTTTGATTGCTATGAAGAGATTTACTACATTCTATATTTCATCAAAGCCTCTTCGGATACCATCTACTCCTCGATGATCGTTTATAAGATCTTGGGAGACTTCCACCTTAGGCAGCCTTTGCTTATTTTGCTTACTATTTTCTTATCACAAGTTTTTATGTTCTTAATTCATGTCTTTCATTCTCTTGAATTTAAATGCATACTATAAATAATATATTTTTCTTTCTTTTCTTTATCAGATATATTTAATATCACTTGTTGCAGGATACATGACACTCAACAAACCATCTTACTTTATTTATTTTTGGTTCACCTAATGATATGGAGTAAGGACATAAAATATGGAGTTGTTGAGACTAGTGAGAAATTGCTGATGCTAAGCTTTCAGAGATTTGCAGGTGATCATTCTTAAGCATCCTTCATCAAAAGTTGTTGTTGATCCAACAGAAATAGCAAAATTACAAAAATGTCCAGTTGATTTTTTCAAATAAAATGTCCATGGATATTCTAAAAAGAGAGACAAAGCTTGTGGGAGTAGAGTGGGAGATTATGTCATTTACAGCTAAATCATGGGCTATATTTTGAGATTTGGAAGGTCTGCTTAGCTGAGAAATTACCAAATCATAATGGAACATGATGCAACATTAATGTAACAACTAACAACTCTTCAAATGTGATATAGACAAGGGAAATAGATAAATTTTAAGTGAAGCAAGATGTTGGAGGTTACCAGAAGGGATGGAGTTAAAACCAAATTAACTAGTGCCAATTATAAAATCTAGGCATGCCAAGAGATAGGGGCATGTGATAACATTTACTAAAATTTGCACATTAAAAAATATTAATAAATTAAAAAAAAAAAACAAACCCATTAATGTAAGTCAAAATAGCATGTACCTAATAAGCATATAAATGAATATATCACTTAATTAGCACAAGCACAAATAATTAAGAAACTCAACATACAAGATCAATTGTAAGAGTGTTTAATTGTGTACTGAGTTTAAGATGAATTTATGTGTGTGGTTGTAGTAGTAAGCATAATGTTATTGATCTAGTCTATTACACAAGCTATGATTCATATAAGACTATCAAAGACCATTCTAAAAGAGAAGTAGAAAAAAGTAAGATGATAATAGAGAAACAATGGTAGATGTGGAAGAAATAGACTAGTTTGCAAAATATTTAAAGATATGCTCTAAGATGAACTTGAGAATATTGAACTCAAGGATCAAGGTAGAAGCTTTCAATCATATAAGCAAAAGAATAATGAAAGGAAATCAAAACAAATGGGTACAATCAAAGTTTAAAAAGGTGAAATCAGGAATTAAGGCATTTTTCCCTAGCGAGGTGAGGTGTAAATTTCGAGACAATCAAGGTGTAAGCCTTAAAAAAAGAAAAAAAAAAGGTCAAAAAATTTAAAAAACCATGATATGTTAACTTAATTTATTGTCATAAGAACATATATCACAGATATTAATCTTAAAGGTTGATATAAAATCAAAGTTTGAAATATGATTATGGATAAATATTCATTTAAAATTTAAATATTCAATAAAGTTCAAGATCCATAGTGAACTCACCCTTTTTCATCATCTTTGAAAGAATTATCATAGTTATTATCATCTAATTCTATCTCATTTGCATCTTTAAACTGTTATCCATTCACTATAATTTTTTTCTTACTATCAATTAATATGAAATCCAAAATAACTTTTAAAAAAGAATAAATTTAAAATATAATTAAGTAATCGTACTTAAATTATCTTGTTGTTTTAGTAGGCCAAACTTTGATGTATTATATCATATATATTAAATACAAAATAGTATAATATGTTTTTCTTTTACATAACATAATCGAGACGCTACCTCAAATGTGTTGAAGCATGCAACCTCAAGGCATTCGCCTCAGACATAATGACAAAAAAAAGGCAAGCCTCACAAATGATAGTGAAGCTCAAGCCCTGAGATTTTTTTTTGTAAATCAGTTCAAGGTGCACCTCGAGGCTCAAGCCTCGAATGCATTTTAAAACAATGGGTATAACAGATTTTTTATATATTTGATAACTAACTAATATGCATCCATGTCTAAGCACCCTCTGCTTAAGATTTCACTAGCATCCCTTCTTGTTGTTGGAGAAACTCTCTCCTTAAAAACAAAATAGCTTAAACATCATGTTTCATTAATATCCAACACATAAATCACTCGTTTATTGAGCCTGATAATCGAAAATGTCAAGTTTGAGTCAATCCCTTCTCAACTCATCAACATGTGAACTAGATCATTTAAAAAAATAATATAAAATAAAATTAAAATATATTACATAAACCACAAATATTAATCTTAAATGTTGATATAAAATTAAAGTTCAAAATATGATTATAGATAAATATTCACTTAAAGTTAAATATTCCATGAAATTTAAGATCCATAATAGATTCATCCTAAGTTTCATTATCTTTGAAAGAATTATCAAAGTTATTATCACCTAATTCTATCTCATTTGCATCTTTAAACTGCTATTCATTCACTACAATTTTCTTCTTACTATCAATTAATTTGAAATCCAAAATAAATTTTAAAAAATAAATTTAAAACATAATTAAGTATCATACATAAATTATCTTGTGGCATTTTTTAGATATTATATCATACATATTAAATATAATATAGTACAATATATATTAATAAAACAGTATAATGTGTTTTTCTTTTCAATAACAAAATCTGGACGCTGTCTTAAATGTGTTAGCATAAATCATCTCAAACAAAATGACAACAACAACAATAAGTCTTTATCCCACTAAGTGGAGTAGGTTACATGAATCCTTTTTTTCCATTACATCTTATTGAGTATCATATTTTCATTTAATTCTAATAGATTAATATCACATACTAAGTCTTTTTAGGTCTATCTCTGTCTTTAATGACATCAATTGAATCATCTAATCTCCTAACTGGATCATCAGATGGTCGATGTTCAATGTGAACAAACCATCAAAGATGGCTCTCTCTAATCTTGTCCACCGCTTGAGCTACGCCAACCCAATCACGGATATATTCATTTCGTATTTTGTCTCTAAGTGTCGAGTCACTCATCCACCTAAGCATTCTCATCTTAGCATCACTTAGCTTAGGTTTATGTTTCTCTTTTAAAGGCCAACATTATGTGTCATAGAGCATTGCAAGTTTCACCACCATCTTATAAAATTTTCCTTTCAATTTAATTGTTACTTCTCTATCACACAAGACTCCTGATGCATTCCTCCACTTCAACCAACCAACTTGATTTCTACTAATAACATCTCCATCTATATTACCATCACTTTGAATAATAGACCTGTGATATCTAAAACGTTCACACCTTTTAATGATTTGATCACCCACAGTTATAAATTTGTCACTAGAGCTACTACTAATAAAATTACATTCCATGTATTCATTTTAGTTCTACTCAAACGAAGGCCTTCAGATTCCAATGTAGACCTCCATAATTCAAGTTTTTTTTCCTGAAATATTTCTTTAAACTTATTCACAAAAAGGATATCACCAACAAAAAGCATACACCAAGATAGATTCACCTGTAAATGTTTAGTAAGAGCATCCTTAACTAAAGCAAAAAAAATATGGGCTTAAAGCAGACTTTGATGTAATCCAATTGAAATAGGAAAATACTTGGTCAATCCTCCTTTTCGAACACAAGTAAAAGCTCTAGTATACATATCTTTAATGACTTGAATAAAAGTCATATCAACATATGTTTTCTCTAGAACTTTCCAAAGGACTTCCCTTGAAACTTTATCGTAAGCTTTTCTTAAATCAACAAAAATCATATGTAGATCATCCTTATTCTCTCTGTACTTCTCCTTCAAAACAATCAATAAATGTATAGCTTCCCTAGTAGGCCTGCCCGACATAAATCCAAACTGATTACGAGAAATCTTTGTAACTTATGTTGAATCTCTCTCTCACATAAATTTAAAGTATGACACATTAACTTAGTTCCCCTATAATTTAACACACTCTTGATCATCTCCTTTATTCTTAAAAATGGGGAATAAAATACTCTTCCTCCACTCCTCAGACATGATCTAAGTTCTTAAAATAATATTAAAGAGTTTCGTAAGCCAAAAAGGTGCAAGCATCACAAATGATAGTGAAGCTCAAGCCCTCGGGCTTTTTTTGAGTGAATCAGTTCAAGATGCACCTCAATGCTTAAGCCTCAAATGCCTTTTAAAAGAATGAGTATAATAGATTTTTTTTTATATATTCAATAACTAATATGCATCCATGTCTAAGCACCCTCTACTTAAGATTTCATTCGCATCCCTCGTATTGGAGAAACTCTCTCCTTAAAAACAAAACAGCCTAAACATCATGTTCTCCTCAATATCCAGCACATAAATGACTCAGATATTGAGCCTGATAAACTAACAAGTCAAGTTTGAGTCGATCCCTTCTTAACACATCAACATGTGAACCAGCTCATTTTAAAACTATTAATATAAAATAAACTTAAAATATATTAGATTTTAAAAGTATAATCATAAGATGATTAATATTTAGAAAGTATCTCCTGTCCTTGCCTCCACTGATTTATTAATATTTCTTTTTCAATTAAAATTATTTTTGTTATTTTAATATAAAATTTATTTAAATTAAAAACCTTTCTCATGTTGAATAATAAAAAAATTGACTCATAAGCCACCTCAAACTTGTATAATTGAACTCAAGCTTAACCTCAAATTTGAGTAATTAGTCGAAATCAAGCTCAAGNTTTATTTAAATTAAAAACCTTTCTCATGTTGAATAATAAAAAAATTGACTCATAAGCCACCTCAAACTTGTAAAATTGAACTCAAGCTTAACCTCAAATTTGAGTAATTAGTCGAAATCAAGCTCAACCTAAATCTATCTTGAGCTCAACTAGACTTGCTTATACCCCTAATTTCATTCCTAATTATTTAATAAGATCTTCACCAAAGATAACTTAGAATGCATATAAAACTACACAAATAAGCAAATGTAGAATATAGATATAGATATAGATATATATAAAGATACACCTGATATATTATTTGTTTCATTCAGCCTTTCATAAGCCAACCAAAATCTGCACAATTAATACACAATTGTTTGTCATGATGGGAATTATTATTGAAAATTGAGCTCAACAAATCAAAATATATGATCAATAATTGTTAAACATTTTTAAAATTTTATTAGTTTTTCATATCAAATGCATCTTAACTTCTCACCTCATATCAAAGCGATGAGTTTTACCACCATCCTTCCTTCGCCTCCTTTCCTAAATATTGTTATTTTCCGCAGATATATAATTATTGTTTTCTTCTATATTATTGTTGTCGTATTTTGGCAATGATAAAATAAAAGTTCTAAAAATTGGATAACATTAGAGGATGATCAAAACTAAGACATACAAAATGTGTCTAGTAACAATTAGATCAAATACTTATAGTCATAGTCCAAAATATTAAATGACTGAAAGAGCACAAGTAATAAGACTTTAAAGTAAGAAAATAAAAACACTAAGAAGGACTATTTGGTATTCTTTGAAAATGACTTTGACTAAAAATTAAATGAAGTTAGATCTAACAATGAATGTGGAAAGATATCAAGATGCTACTTAACATATGGAATGAGTCAAAAGAGTAGAAGGAAAGAAAGAAGGACTAATTCTTAAAGATTATGCTTGATTCAATACATCTACAGAGGACACAATAAAACCAAT
>JXCR01087538.1:0-12012 GCA_002079205.1 Phalaenopsis hybrid cultivar | reverse complement strand
GAAATCTCCTCTTCCTCGATGGGATTTCTCCCTGCATTCCCCTCTTGCTGCCGGAAATCTCTCCTTCAGGTTGTAGACCCTTCCTCTACCACCTGAACCCCTACTGGTCATCGGAATTCTCTTCTTTTCTACAGACAGTCCTCTTCCCAGCAGCCGGGACTCTTCTTGCATGCCCTCTTCCGAATCCTCCCAACAGCCGGACTATTCAGTTCTGTTCAGCATCTGAAGCCGGCATCCATTTCCAATAGCAGCAAGGACACAAACACAGTAGTAGCAGCAGCAAATCAGGCGTTGAAACTTCGCATGGCAGTCGCTACTCTTTTTAAGTACAAGAAAACCCTTTCCTGCAGGTTTTCCTCCTCTGGCAGAACCCTTAGAGAAGCAGCATCAGCTGTTCTCAACAGCATCATTGACAGAATCTCCTGCAGTTCTCAACAAACTCCTGAAACAGTCAGAACCCTCCTTCAGCAAACAGAAGCAGCAACTGCAGCAGAAATAGCAACAGGCCTTCTCTGTCGGTCTTCTGTTGTCTCTGAGGGGGCCATTCTCCTGCTGTCGCTGAGGTAGCTCTCATCTGACGGGCGCTTCTCCTGCTGTCCTGGCGCTCTCCCGACCCTAACTCATTCCCGAATGCAGCCAGAATTCCTCCATGGAGGCCCCTATCTCCCCGCAGGCCCCTTCCCAGCTCTTGCTTGCAACAAAACTCCTCCTTTATTCTTCTCTAACCGACGGAACTCTCCTTTCCTACAGAAGCTTTTCTTCTACCTGCAGAAACAACAGTCAAATTCCATCGTACAACAAGCAGCAGCCCTGCAGACTTCTCTCAGAGCTCCCTGGAGGCTTCCAGGTGCTCCTCCGATCTTTTTGTCGTCTGCCAGTGACCCAGCTGCTCCTTTCCAAGCCAACAGAGCAGCCACAGGTACCTTCCTACAAGCAAGCAGGCCTCCCCGGCTTTCCAGCCATACCTCCACTCCTGCGGCAAGAAGCAGCCACGAATTCTGCAGCTTGCAGCACTCAGAATTCTTCCAGTCCTAAAAGCAAACTGGGATTATGACCAAGTACATAATGAAGATGTCTTGTTCTGCTCCACNCTATTGATAGACAACTTTGTGCAATTTCCGAACTAAGAGTATATATACTTAGTGAGTTCTTCTAGCGATAACCGCTAATATGTCAGTGAATNCATGAAGAGGATCTATACTCATCAACCGAATTAACCGAAGGACCTGTTAATGAACCGGTTTCAAGCCGAGCTGGGGTTGGCTCAAAAAAAAATTGATACAAAATTTTGGCTCATAGCTCAACTTGTTTATTTCAATCCGAGCTTATATTCAAATCAATTTTTGAGTGATTAACGATCTTCATGCTAAATTCGCTAAATTCACAGCCCAAACATCACTGAGAATATTAACAATATGATTTCGAGCCGAGCTAGGGTCGGCTCGAAAATAATTAGATCCAAAATTTTGGCCCGTAGCTCGGCTCCTTTATTTCCATCTGATCTCAATCCGAGCCAAAATTTGAATCAATTTCCGAGCGATTAATGGTCATCGAGATAAATTCGCTAAATTCACAGCCGTAACATTATTAGGCTTATTAAAAAATCCGATTTCGAGCTGAGCTCGAATCGGCAAGAAATCAGCTCAAAAAAACTTCGATACAAAATTTTGGCCGGTAGCTCGGGTCATTTATTTCGATTCAATTTCGATCCGATCTCGATCTGAGCCTAAATTGGAATCAATTTCAGGTGATTAACGATCTTGGAGACAAATTACAGCCCTAATTAACCCTCGTATTTCTTATCTTAAGATCTCTCATAGTCCCCAAGATCCTCCTATGATGCCTCCAATCCTTGACTCCTAAAATATAAAAAAAGACCCTTTATGGCATATACCCAATCTATACCCTTAAAAATAGACAAAAAGAAAAAAGAAAAAAGAAAAAAAATCTCAATTGTTCCTCAAATACCAAAATTCCCAAAAAAAATATTAAGGTTAAAAAAATTCAAAATAAGGCAATCACTTTATCCCAAAACAAACTTGTCCCCCATATTAAGTTATTTTAGGGAGCAAAATTCAGATCTAGGCCAAGCTCAAAAAGAAGCCAAATTGTACTAATGTTGTGAAGAAATCCAACTCAAAATTTTAACATGATAAGAACATGACACAAGCATTATGATTAAATGGTTAGTTAAAAAGCATCAGATGCAATTATACTATAGTTATGACAAAAGTTAATGTGTTCCCCAATCACATAAATTCATGCTTCTAGCTGTACTTGATTGCACTTCTGTTAGTTTGATTTGATAAGAAATTGACCGCTTAGTCAGCTTTGATCATCGATTTATAAAGGCCTACTAAATGAAGCAANAAGCATTATGATTAAATGGTTAGTTAAAAAGCATCAGACGCAATTATACTATAGTTATGACAAAAGTTAATGTGTTCCCCAATCACATGAATTCATGCTTCTAGCTGTGCTTGATGGCACTTCTGTTAGTTTGATTTGATAAGAAATTGACCGCTTAGTTAGCTTGATCATCGATTTATAAAGGCCTACTAAATGAAGCATCTCATCATTATTGGCAAAAATCTTCGAGCTACGTTGCATCACTACACCATTGAATAAATAGAATATAATCCTTGAATGCTTGAAATAGCATAACAATAAGATTTTGATCAAGTGAGTCAAAAATCCCCAAACCAAGCTCTTCTAAGAATATAAGTTGATTAATATTCTGTTGCACCATAAGTGTTGTTACAAAAACACATTTATAAGAGAGCATGCGATGAGTGCTAGCATTCATTTAAAGTGCTTATTACCCTCATAAAGAGAAAAACTAAATCATGGATTGTGTGGAAATCTGAGAAGATTTTGAAAGAAACTAAGAAAATTATAGAAGATTTGATTGGGACTACTTAGGAAACTGGNGCCAAAACCCGAATCTCTTCTTCCCTGCAGGCAGCTGGAATCTCCTCTTCCTCGATGGGATTTCTCCCTGCATTCCCCTCTTGCTGCCGGAAATCTGTCCTTCAGGTTTTAGACCCTTTCTCTACCACATGAACCACTACTGGTCATCGGAATTCTCTTCTTTTCTGCAGCCAGTCCTCTTCCGTGCAGCCGGCACTCTTCTTGCATGCCCTCTTCTGAATCCTCCCAACAGCCGGACTATTCAGTTCTGTCCAGCATCTGAAGCCGGCATCCATTTCCAATAGCAGCAAGGACACCAGCACAGTAGTAGCAGCAGCAAATCAGGCGTTGAAACTTCGCATGGTAGTCGCTACTCTTTTTAAGTACAAGAAAACCCTTTCCAGCAGGTTTTCCTCCTCTGGCAGAACCCTTAGAGCAGAAGCATCAGCTGTTCTCAACAGCATCATCGACAGAATCTCCTGCAGTTCTCAACAAACTCCTGAAACAGCCAGAACCCTCCTTCAGAAAACAGAAGCAGCAACTGCAGCAGAAATAGCAACAGGCCTTCTCTGTCGGCCTTCTGTTGTCCCTGACGGGGCCATTCTCCTGCTGTCGCTGAGGTAGCTCTCATCTGACCGACGCTTCTCCTGCTGTCCTGGCGCTCTCCAGACCCCAACTCATCCCCGAATGCAGCCAGAATTCCTCCATGGAGGCCCCTATCTCCCCGCAGGCCCCTTCCTCAGCTCTTCCGTGCAACAAAATTCCTCCTTTATTCTTCTCTAACCGCCGGAACTCTCCTTTCCTACAGCAGCTTTTCTTCTACCTGCAGAAACAACAGTCAAATTCCATCATACAACAAGCAGCAGCCCTGCGGACTTCTCTCAGAGCTCCCTGGAGGCTTCCAGGTGCTCCTCCGACCTTTTTGTCGTCTGCCAGTGACCCAGCTGCTCCTTTCCAAGCCAACAGAGCAGCCATGCTTCCTACAAGCAAGCAGGCCTCCCCAGCTTTCCAGCCATTCCTCCACTGCTGCAGCAAGAAGCAGCCACGAATTCTGCAGCTTGCAGCACTCAGAATTCTTCCAGTCCTGAATGCAAACTGGGTTTATGACCAAGTACATAATGAAGATGTCTTGTTCTGCTCCAGAGGCTACCAGCTTGATGATATACCAAAATATCATATCCTCCTATCTTGTTAACGATGAAGGATTTCGGCCTTGGATAATATATTAAGATGCTTTGGATCACATGACGGAGGACATTCATGCTCTCATCAACTACCAACAGATCAAAAACCTCAAATTTGTTATTCTTGCCGATGGATCTCAATCCAGGATTGTTGAAAAAGGAGATATGAAAGTCTCCAAAGAGATTCAGCTTTCTTCATTGTTATATGTTCCCCAACTAGATTATAATTTATTTTATATTAGCAAGCTTATAGATGACCTGAAATGAGTTACAAAATTCTGATAAGTATAATTTATGTGATCTTAATTGTGTATTTTTTTTATAATATTTTATTGTTGTTATTTTAAATTTTTCTTCATTTTTATGTGATTTTGGTGTATTTGATTTTATCTGTGCAAGTATTAAAAAGATTGATGAATGGAGCAGCATAGGAGCTTCGGCCATTTATGGGTCATCTTATACTCCAGAACAGAGAGCTTAGCGGGCACCCATGCTCCACACCAAGCATCATTCCAAGATCGTGCAACAGAGAACTTGGCGCATAAGTGCCACACTCAACAGGAAGTTTGGCACCTATGCGCCAAACATGGGATTATAAGCGCCCAATTATGGCGTAATCACAGTAGGCTTGGCGCCTATGCGCCAAGAAACAACACATATGCGTTGACTTTTACCAGTCACGATACACAAGGCTTGGCACCTATGCACCGAGCAGTGGGCGCATAGGCGTTGAAAGTAGTTGGAGACAATTCAAGCAGAGATGAAGAGCTCAAGTCGTTGGATAAAAAAATCGGTGAACATAAGAGAAGATTGGAGGAGATATAAAAAGGAAGATTATGAAGATGGAAGGTGCTTTTCCTCTTTTTTTCTTCTACAAAAATTTGGAGAGGAGAGTGCTAAAGGAGAAGGCCAAAAATTCTACAAGGAGATCGGGTGAAATTGTGTATGAGAGATTGAGAGAAAATTTCCTACTTGTCGTTTAAGATTTATCGCATTGTTTGTTTGGGAAGGAGAAAAATACAATTAAGTTATATTTTTTTCTTCGGATTTTTTTGTAACAGGCATGGTATATGATTGATTTTCTTAATGCAATGATTGTGTTGATGTGTTTTATCATGAACAGTGAGTAGTTTCTTTTATTTCTTCCTTGGGTTAAAAATGTAATAAGATAAAATTGGGAATTCTTTTATTTTTTGTGTTTGAAATTTCTAGAAGTGTTGTGTTAAATTTTAAACTTAATTTACATTTTGTTTGGTTAGTGGAATAGTTAAAATCTTTAATTCTGAGATTCGAGAGGATACGTTGTAGAATGAAAAGTGTTAACCACATAAACTCACTGCAATATGGATATTACCTTTGAATTTATGCAATCAATGAGGAGTTGATTTTGCTTGAGCAAATCATGGGATTTAGGGAACTAAATTCATGATAGCTAACCTTTCTTAAACTATCGGAAGGACATAAGAAAAATTTTGCTCCCAATTGACACTGAGTATTAATAGTTTTCTAAACCAATTCAAGGTTGAAGTCTGCCGAACCTTAAATGCCTTAAATAGACTCCTTGCTTGTTAGGACAAACTTGTTTTTCATAACTTTAGCATAGGTTTTAAAATTGAACTCACAAATCAAACATTTCAGGCGGAGGGAAGAGGGAAAGGACAAAGGCAAGCCGTTGGAGAGAGGCGCGAGAGACAGGAGCGATCAAGAGAGGCGCGAGAGAGAGAGGAGCGATCAAGAGAGGCGCGAGAGAGAGATGAGGGCAGAATAAATGCGAGACAATTGAGAGAGATAAGGGCAGAAGAGAAGAAAACACAAATCACGGGGTCGAACCAGCGGCCCACGTTTACCGTAAATTAATTAGATAAGCGGCAGCGCCACTGTTTTCAAACGCTTCGACCCGCGTTTTCAAAACGCACCGCGGTGGAAACGCTGCCCCTAAATGGGGTCTTAGGCCGAAAATAGTAGGCTAGGACTTTTCCTTCATTAAGTTTTTCTCGTTCTCAATGGGATTGACAATCGGACTCAAACCTAGTACTATTGATATGCCACATATACTTACGTGAGCAGCCCGTGCTTCGCAGCACTAGGTATGTGTCAAGTTTTTTGCACCGTTGCAGGGTAACGATAATAAATTTGATTTAGAAAAATTTTGGTTAAATTTGTAGGCCTTTGATTTTAAAATTGCATTGTTTCATTTTCACTGTATTTATATTGTTTTGTTTTTGTTTACAAAAATTCAAAAACACCTGTCTAATATTTGTTTAATTGTGCACGTGTTTATTTTCTTTCTGCTGCATAATATTTGTTCTGTGTTTTTATCTTGTTTGTTATTCTCTTAGCTTAGAGTCTCTTTGCTAGTGAACCTAGTAGGTGTATGCGTAGTGTAGAATCTTTAGACCTTGAACCCTACGACTTTGAGCTTGAAAGAACCATTTAAAAATCAAAAAAACAAAAAAGAATTCAAAAATTTTTAGGAGAAATGAAGAATATTCCTCATAATAACCTTGATGCCCATGAACATCAAAACATGCCTAGACATTTAAGAGATTTTGCTAATCCTATGGTAGATGAAATCCATCTCAGTACTAATACCCTTGTCGTAGAAGCCAATTCTTTTGAACTAAAGCCTGCTATCATCCAAATAGTGCAGAATAATCAGTTTGGGAGGACAACTTCCGAAGAAACAAACCTTCATTTAGCGAGCTTTTTAGAACTATGCGCTATATTTTGCTACAAAAGTGTCTCCAACGACGCTGTGAGGCTAAGGTTTTTCCCTTTATCCTTTAGGGATAAAATCAAAATGTGGTTAAACTCTTTAGCTCCTAGATCAATTAGGATATGGAATGAGTTTGCCCAGAAATTCTTACCAAAATACTCCCCACGTTAAAAAACAACCAAAGTTATAAATGGCATTGCTTCCTTTAGTCAATTTGAAGGTGAATCTATTTATGAAGTCTGGGAAAGATTTAAAAAACTCCTTAAAAAGTGTCATCACCATGTTTTACTTGATTGGTTGGTTATCCATTATTTTTATAATGGGTTCGTAGGATCTCTTAGGTCTATCATTAACGTATTTGCAAGTGGATCCCTTATGTCGAAACATTTTTATGAGGCTTATTCTTTAATTGAAGAGATGGCAACGAATAACTTTCAATGGTCTTATGATAGAATGAAACATAGGAAGATAGCTAGCATACATGACATTGATATTCTTTCTATTTTGGCTTCTCAAGTGGCTGATATGATATCTCTATGAAGTTAGACCAATTAGGATTAAATCATTCACAAGGATCACCAATCATCAAGAAGAATTCTTAAGATTATGTGATACGATGATAGGATAGACCATATGAGTAGTATCACAAATCTAATGGATACCTATTCTTTTAGAATACGTTATGCATTCCTTGGAATTCACTTGGGGAGAATATTTTATAGGAATGTCGCAACGTGAGAATGGCTGGACATCTTCTTTATGAATGAGAATTCTTACATGCCCGGATTGGTACGAGATGTGAATAGGCGTGTCAGACGGTGCATAGTATGCAACTTAGCTAAGACTCAAGGGCAGAACACGGGTATGCACACTCCCCTTCTCATTCCAGAGGCGTCTTTGTTGGACGTGATCATAAATTTTGTAGTGAACTTACCCCGGACATAAAAAAGTAAGGGTTTTGTCATGATTTTCGTAGATTGTTTCTCCAAAATGACGCATTTTATTCCTTTCCATAAGAGAATGAATGTGTCGCATATTGCATTTTTGTATTTCAAGGAGGTTGTTCGTCTTTATGGGATACCCAGAAGTATCACTTCGAACAATGATGTTAAATTTTGCAGCCACTTTTGGAGGATTTTACGATGAAAGTTAGGTAAAATACTTCAATTTAGTTTAGCAACTCACCCTTAGACAAATAGTTGGACCAAAGTTGTAAAGTACAACTTGGGAAACTTTCTTAGATGCTTTGAGAGAAGGAACAGCAAACAGTGGGATTTGGTTCATCCTCGAGTGAAGTTTGCCTACAATCATTCTACTAGTAGATCCACATAGCACACTGCCTTTGAGATTGTGTATGGACAGAACCTTCTTACACCTTTGGCGTTAATCCCACTACTGTCAGCTACTAAGCTTAGCACGGATGTCGAGGTTCGATTCAAGGACACTCGGATCTTACACGAACAAGTTAGGAAGAAAATTGTCAAACATAACACTAAGTTTTTGAAATAGGCTAACAAATCCAAGAAAGCTATGGTTTTCAAAGAAGGCAATATGATATTGATCAGGCTGAAGAACGAGTAATTTCCTACATGTTTATTTGGGGCCTAAAGTTGATGGCCCATTTCAGATTGTTAAGAAGATTAATGACAATGCCTACAAGATTGACTTACCGGAAGACTAATACTTTTGTCACTTTTAATGTCGCATACTTATCACCGTGCTACGAGGATCTGAATATTTCCAGAGATGAGGGTAAAGCATCTCCTACCTGCGGAGAGTGACGAGGGACGTTAGGACACAAGACGTAGAACTCCCACGATATGTGTTTACGGGGTCCGCCGTAACAGAAGATCGACCGAACGCATATTTTATTTTATTTTATTTTATTTTATTATTTTCTTCATTAATGTGCATGAAAAGATAAAATATATATTGTGTTATAAAAATTAGTTTAAATGTAAGAACTAAGACAACTGAAAAAATATAAGATGACCCGTACGGAGTCAAAGAGAATAATTTGTGCGACTAAAAATTTTATTTTTAGTGATCTTTATAATATCGTAGATACTAGTGAAAAATATATGTACAAACTAGCCAAACAAAAAGAAAAAAAAGTAAAAATTTAATTCAAATAAAGTGTAAAGATGAAAATCAATTTTTTTCTTATAGAAAGATATTTAACATATGTGGTTGAGCTATTTTAAAAAAAATTCAATGAATTTTCTGAAATACGATCGACTTTGATGATCATGAAATCGTTAATAATAATAAAACTTCTTTATTTTTAAAGTCGCATTAGTTAAAAAAAAATTGAGGAGACTTTAAGAAAATTAATGGCGGAAAATTAGTAGGATTCGAAGATATTCCTATTGAAGTGTGGAAATATTTGAGAGATTTGAGAATTTTTTTGTTTGCTAAACTCTTTAATATTATTTTGAAAACTTAAAACATACCTGAGGAGTGGAGAAGAAATATTTTGGTCCCCATTTTTAAGAACAAAGAGATGCACAATAGTGTGTATAGAGGAATTAAGTTAATATGTCATATTTTAAAATTATGAGAGAATGTAACTGAACATAAATTAAAACGGGATAAGGATTTCTCATAATCGGTTTAAATTTATGCGGGCAAGTCTACTATAAAAGTTATACATTTATNAACTTTAAGAAAATTAATGGCGGAAAATTAGTAGGATTCGAAGATATTCCTATTGAAGTGTGGAAATATTTGGGAGATTTGAGAATTTTTTTCTTGCAAAACTCTTTAATATTATTTTAAAAACTTAAAACATACCTGAGGAATGGAGAAAGAATATTTTGGTCCCCATTTTTAAGAACAAAGAGATGCACAATAGTGTGTATAAAGGAATTAAGTTAATATGTCATATTTTAAATTATGAGAGAAGGTAATTGAACATAAATTAAAACGGGATAAAGATTTCTCATAATCGATTTAAATTTATGTCGGATAAGTCTACTATAAAAGTTATACATTTACTGAGAGGTTTGATGGAAAAGTACAAAGAGAGTAAGGAGGATCAACATATGATTTTTATTGATTTAGAAAAAGCTTACAATAATGTTCCAAAAAAAAATTTTGGAGAGTTATAATAAAGAAAGGTGTTGATATGGCGTATTCAAGTGATTAAAGATATGTATAATAGAGTTGTTACTTGTGTTCTAACAGAAGGAGAATTAACCAAGTATTTTCCTATTTCAGTTGGATTACATCATAGATCTGCTTTAAGCTCATACCCTTTTGTTGTAGTTATGGATGCTCTTGTTGGACATATGCAGGAGGATGAACCTTGGTGTAAGTTTTTCGCTGATGATATCCTTCTTGTGGATAAGACTAGAGAAAGAATTCAGAAAAAGTTTGAATTGTGGAGGTCTACATTGGATTCGAAAGGTCATCGTTTGAGTAGATTGAAAACTAAATACATGAAATAAAATTTTAGAAGTAGTGTTATAGTGGCAAAGTTGTAACTATGCGTGATCAAATCATTAAAAGGTGCAAAAATTTTAGATATCTCAGGTTTATTGTTCAAAGTGATGGCGATATAGATGGGGATGTTATTTGTAGAATTTAGGTTAGTTGGTTAAAGTAAAGAAATACATTAGGCTTATTGTGTGATAGAAAAGCATTGCTTACACTTTAAGGAAAATTTTATAAGGCGGTGGTGAGAAAAGTAATGTTTTATGGCACATAATATTGGCCTTTAAAAGATAAGCATAAAACAAAGTTAAGTGTCGTTGAAACGAGAATGTTTAGTTGGATGAGTGGCTTGACACTTAGGGTCTGTTAAGGATAGCTTTCTACCTACTTTATTTTTCAGACCGTCACTACAGTTTCATTTAGAGAACTGATTTATTGTTGTTTTTTAGAAATTTTTGTGTTAAAAAACAGTTTTTTCAAGGTTAAAATGTAGTGGTTGTGAGAAAGCTGCGTTCAAACTTTTTGAAAATAAAATAGATTTATAATTGTCACAACAGCTTTTTCAACAGCAGCTTCACAGTTACTTCTTCAAACAGTTGCAACTGCCCCAAACAGGCCCTTAGAGACAAAATGTGAAACGAATCTATTCGTGAAAGGGTTGGTGTAGCTCCATTTGCAAACAGGATTAGAGAGAGTTATCTTAGATGGTTGATTACATTAAATCGACCATTTAAAGATCATGTTGGGAGAGTAGATGTTTTATATTCAACTTATGTTAAGAAAGGCAGATGTTGACCCAAAAAACTTGGGCATATTGTATAAAAAATGGTCTTAACCTATTAGAATTAAATCAAAATATGACACTCAATAGAACACAATGGAAAAAAAGGATTCATGTAGTTGACCCCACTAAGTGGAATAAAGGTCTGTTGTTGTTGTTTATTTTCTTCTATTTCTTTAGCAAGTTTTTTTTCTTTGTTTCTTCCCTTTTGGTTCTTAAATTTTTTTTTCCACAGTTCCTAATAAGGTTTTTACTATGAGGGGACTTCTATGTATATTATAATTGATTGTTTGGATTTTCAGTTTTCTGATTTTATAAAGAAACGTTTTCTCTGAATTTTACATGCTGGAGTGTTGTAACCTCTTCCTTCGCATGTGGTGTGACTGTAGCTTGCCTAGGAACATGTGATGAATCCTCTCCACTGTCCCGGACTGATCCTCTTTCTGTTCGCCTACTGATTTTCAGCCGACCAGCCGTCGAAACCACTGCCGCCTGATAGTTATGATAGGAAACCTCCAATTTAATGCTTCCATTGGTTGTCCAACCGCCCATACCCCCCAAAATTGCTGTTGGGTTGTTGTTTTCAGTCCGGACAGTCGTCGCACTCAGCTCACCTGCTCTCCTATAGCAGTTTTGCTTCCTATATCCTTCCCAACGCCGCCGATGACCCCGATTGTCATTTCATTGTTGTTCCATAACCAATTCCCTGCAAAACGAGCTTCTAAAACACCTTCTACGTACCCTAGAAAGGCATCAACCGCTAAAGTTTTTTTTTTTTTCATCAATGACTTCTAGAGTTAAATCTTCAAAAAACACTCAACTTAAATTGCCCAACCATTAAATAAGAAGGTTACATAACCAAAAGAGTGCAACTTGGCCTAAGATCTTTGATATCAAGCTCCGCTTCAGACAGTTATTTGATTATTTTTGTGATTGAATAAGCAACCAGAACATTGTCTATTTAACCAAAAAAATTTACATAATTC
>JXCR01087524.1:5262-19754 GCA_002079205.1 Phalaenopsis hybrid cultivar | reverse complement strand
TATATATATATATATATATTTCACCCTCCTTAGTATTTAATCTATTATAAAGATCATTAAAAGCAGAATTTTTAACGTCACAGATTTTTTTTTTTTTGACTCCCTACGAGTCGTTTGATATTTTTTTCAGTTCTCTAGACTTCTACATTTAAACAAATTTTTATAACATAACTTCTTATATTTTATGATTTCTTGCACATTATTATTCCACCACCAACTATTTTTATTTATACAANACCTTTTAATAATTTGATCACCCAAAGTCACACTTCTGTCACTAGAGCTATTACTACTAAAATTACATTGCAAATGGTGGGGTGAGAGAGGCTCGAACTCTCGACCTCAGGATAAATCTTGAATTTTACTCATAAAAATAATTTTATTTGTGACTTTTAANAATTTTTTCTTTTGATTCTTCAAGCACATCTTTTGCTACTTGTTTAATAGTGTTTGTTACTTTATCCCACATGATATTTTTTTCTTCATGAACATCTCAAATTTTGAAATCTTGAATTTTACTCATAAAAATAATTTTATTTGTGACTTTTAGGTTCCCTCATCTAATTCTATGATGATGAGTCATATTATTTTTTATTTTACAACTATTCATCTTAAAATCTATAACTAATAAACGATGTTGGGTACCTAAATTCTCACTAGGATTGACCTTATAATCTTTATAATCTCGTCGATCTCTTCTTCTCATAAGAAAATTATCAATTTATGTTTTATTAGATCCACTCTTACAAGTAATAGGGTTCTCATCTCTTTTCTTGAATAAATTATTAGTAATAATAAAATCATACGCTAAAGCAAAATCTAAAATAGCTCTACATTCTTCATTAGTTACTCCAAAACTGTAGCCAGCATGAGTATTTCTGATGTCTTCTACCACTCTACCGAGATGCCCATTTAAATCTTCTTTGAAAAAATTTTTCTTCAAGAGGTATCATTTGTATTAAGTCTTCTAAGTCATTCCAAAATTTATTTTTAGACCCTATATCTAAACATACTTGTGGAGTAATGATAAACTTAAGAGCTATAATTCTATCTCCAACTCTATTAATTTTTACAACATTATCTTTCAAACTCTCATTTCTAGTGCGACTCTTACCAAAATACCAAAGTTTAAAACCTAAATTATCAATCTCCTTAACATTTTCTCCAACCCATTTAGTTTTTGAATACATAAGATATTAATTTTCCTATGAATCATGATATCAACTAATTCCATTAATTTACTATTGAAAGTACCTATTTTCCAAAAGAGAAATCTAAGGATAATGGAAGAAATTTCATCTAGGCTTAACATTACTATAATTGAATGTTGTGTGCATAATGTCATAATTAGGATACAATCATAATGTTTATGAAGGAAATGAGACTTTTTTGAGTTGTGATGGTGATAATGATTCTGAAGGTGGGTAGCTTAATGTCTTAAAAAATATTTCTTTAAAAAAGTTATAATATTTAAAATTTTTATTTGTAGTGTTGATTACTTGAGCTCAGAATCACTGGCTGTTGTAATTATCATAATCGTTTATCTTTTAATCTAATACTCCTTTTATATTCTTNTCTCACTAGGATTGACCTTATAATCTTTATAATCTCGTCGATCTCTTCTTCTCATAAGAAAATTATCAATTTGTGTTTTATTAGATCCACTCTTACAAGTAATAGGATTCTCATCTCTTTTCTTGAATAAATTATTAGTAATAATAAAATCATACGCTAAAGGAAAATATAAAATAGCTCTACATTCTTCATTAGTTACTCCAAAATTGTAGCCAGCATGAGTATTTCTGATGTCTTCTACCACTCTACCGAGATGCCCATTTAAATCTTAAAAATTTTTTCTTCAAGAGGTATCATTTGTATTAAGTCTTCTAAGTCATTCCAAAATTTATTTTTAGACCCTATATCTAAACCTACTTGTGGAGCATAAGCGCTTATAATATTAGTTATCTTAGTATCAATGATAATCTTAAGAGCTATAATTCTATCTCTAACTCTATTAATTTTTACAACATTATATTTCAAACTCTTATATATAATTACACCTATACCATTTCTAGTGCGACTCTTACCAAAATACCAAAGTTTAAAACCTAAATTATCAATCTCCTTAGCATTTTCTCCAACCCATTTAGTTTTTGAATACATAAGATATTAATTTTTCTATGAATCATAATATCAACTAATTCCATTAATTTACTATTGAAAGTACCTATATTCCAAAAGAGAAATCTAAGGATAATGGAAGAAATTTCATCTAGGCTTAACATTACTATAATTGAATGTTGTGTGCATAATGTCATAATTAGGATACAATCATAATGTTTATGAAGGAAATGAGACTTTTTTGAGTTGTGATGGTGATAATGATTCTGAAGGTGGGTAGCTTAATGTCTTAAAAAATATTTCTTTAAAAAAATTATAATATTTAAAATTTTTATTTGTAGTGTTGAGTACTTGAGCTCAAAATCACTGGTTGTTGTAATTATCATAATCGTTTATCTTTTAATCTAATACTCCTTTTATATTCTATTTTCATTATTTTGTGTCATGTTTAAATTGTGTGTTGTACCACTATGACCAATGAAAAGTTTGGGAGCATCTAGTTGAGTGCTCCCTGTACAGAGGCGACGAAATCTATATATTAACTAGAACTTTACCCACATTAGGTCTAGGAAGATGAGCATTGGCATCAACTTACAGATTTTTGCCATACGTAGAACTCAAAGAATTTAAATTAGATTGAAGTAATGTAGTCAAAGTTGAGGAAATGAAGTTTATATTGGATTATTATGAGGTTTGTTTTGGTGATTCAAAGTGAGGAGACCACTTTAATTTATGCATCAGATAATCACACGTGTAATAGGCTGTTTAGAAAATAGCTTAGAGTAGTCTCTTCTATCAATTGTTGGTAATAACATGAAGTGGATCAAGAAAACTAATGCAATATTGCTTAACAAATGCAAGGCTATCATTAATGCACTTATATTCTCTAATGAGAACGAACTTATTCTAAAGATGGAGAAAGGAATCACTAGGTTGAGGAAATGAAGTCTATATTGGAGTATTATGAGGTTTGTTTGGGTGATTCAAAGTGAGGAGACCACTTTAATTTATTCATCAGATAATCACACGTGTAATATGCTGTTTAGAAAATAGCTTAGAGTAGTCTCTTTCTATCAATTGTTGGTAATAACATGAAGTGGATCAAGAAAACTAATGCAATATTGCTTAACAAATGCAAGGCTATCATTAATGCACTTATATTCTCTAATGAGAATGAACTTATTCTAAAGATGGAGAAAGGAATCACTAGGTTTAAAATCTAAGATTTAGTGAGAGTAAGAGATGATTTTCTCTGAATATAGAGTCTATTATATTGTGAAAAGTTTGAATCTTGACAAAAAGATAATGGGAATTGGATTGTTGGTGTTCTTTGGGATTCAGAAGTAAATACTCCAACAATCTTAGTGAAAGATCGATATCTGGTTGAAACTGAAATAGTAGCTTTAGCAGTATGAGCAATAACTGGAACTGCATGAAAAACATTTGGCATTAGGATCGATGGCAATAATGGAACACCATTGTCAGGAAAAAAGACCTCAGGAGTGGGCAACGATGATGAAGTCAAGTGCGCATGATTTTACTTTCTTTACTTCTTTTAAGCAAGTTTTTTTTTGTGCATACATCACATGAACGTACCAGAGCCGCTCATTTTTGTACCAAGCACGCCCCTAGTGGTTCTTTTGTTTTGATGCATACAAATGATGTTAGGGAACTCTACTGTACTTGTAGATGATATGCCTCTCTTTTGTACATCATAAATGCATACTTGTATAGTATTTGTACAGATTACTTATAAAATTATGAAAAAAACAACATATTATAGGATTTCTTCTAGACTTGCATGTAGGGTTGTAAACGATCTCGCTCGTGTTCGGCTCATTTATATTTCAAGCTCAAAAAATGTGTTTGTGTTTGGCTTGTTTGCTTAACGAGCCGAACACGAGTCGTTCACGAACAAAGAATCGTCTTGGCAACCCTAATTACGTAGCCATAAGATATTAAGGATTGGGGCAAGATTTAAGACATCATTTAAATCTAATTTAATAATTTAATACTTTTAATTGATTATAAATCTTTTTAGCAGTCAATTAAATTTTAAAAAAATTCTACTCATCAAAGATGTATATATATTTTTTTAGTGTACTAAGATGTATATATGTATATATATATATTGAAAAGCCCAAGGGTTGATTTTATTGAAATAGAAATGATACATAAAGGTTCAATGAGAGAGCCCAAAAGAGATACCCTGTCCATGCGATACAAATACAATAATACGCCCAACAAAAAGATACAGATAGACTCAATAAAAAGTAAAATAAATTTAAAACATGCAGAAAACAAGTAGCTAGGGATGGGCCAGTTTAAGTCCTGCCTCTTCCCCTAGTTTTAGGAGCGGAGTCAGATAATAAAATTTGAAATTATATATAAATGATTATTATATGTTCATTTAGAAATAAATTATTGATACATGCATTAGTATATATCAGATTGCTTATAAAATTATAAAAAACCAGCATATTATAAGATTTTTTATAGACTTGCACGCATATTGAATTATTTTCCCTGGATTACTTTAGTTTAGAAGTGTAATCACTCATGGGTTATCTTTAGATTACTCGTTATGTTGTTTTAATATTATTTTTTGGTTTTACACATTTAAACATGAATAAAAGAGGAACAAATATGTACAAGAGGCGTGAACAACCAGAAAGGTATAAATTTTTATTGCTTTCTTTAATGGATCTTTCATGATTATTTGAATATTAAATTGTTAGTGATAGAATTAGTCTAGCCATGAATCGATTTCTATCGTTCAACTTTCTGATCATCCGTTCTCATGTTGGTTAACTCCACGCCCCTGGCGGGGTCGTGACATTTTTTCTTGGATTCTTTAAATGTGTAGATCGCTAACTGGTGTGTCGATCAGAGCCGACGGGGCATTATCGGCTAAGGGTATGTAAGATGTGATTGACGGTGATCATCACAAAGACAGAAATATATGTAAAGAATATAAAGTAAAAGTAAAGTTAAGATAAATGCATATAAATGATTATTGTATGTTTATTTAGAAAAAGGTTATTGATACATATATTAGTATATATCAGATTATTTATAAAATTATGAAAAATCAGCATATTATAACATTTCTTATAGACTTGCATGCATATTGAATTATTTTCATTTGATTACTTTAGTTTAGAAGCGTAATACTCATGGGTTATCATTAGATTACTCGTTATGTTGCTTTAATACTATTTTAAGGTTTTTCACATTTGAATAACATGAATAAAAGAGAAACAAATATGTACAGAGGCGTGAACGACCAGAAAAGTATAAATTTTTATTGTTTTCTTTAATGGCTCTTTCATGTATTATTTGAATATTAAATTTTTAGTGATAGAATTAGTATAGTCGTGAATTGATTTCTATCGTCTATCTGTCAGATCGTCCTTTCTCATCTTGGTTAACTCCAACCCCCTGGCTGGGTCGTGACAATTTTTCTTGGATTCTTTAAATGTGTAAATCGCTAATCGTTGTGCCGACAGGAGCCGACAGGGCATTATCGACCAAGTGCATGTAAGATGTAGTTGACGGTGACCATCACAAAATCAGAAATGTATGTAAAGAATATAAAGAAAAATTAAAGTTAAGATAAATACATTTAAATGATTTTTCTTTGTTCATTTAGAAAAAAAGTGATTGATACATGCATTAGTATATATCAGATTGCTTTTAAAATTATGAAAAAACAACATATTATAAGATTTCTTATAGACTTGCATGCATATTGAATTATTTTTCTCATATTACTTTAGTTTAGAAGTGTAATTACTCATAGGTTATCTTTATATTACTCGTTATGTTGTTTTAATCCTATTTTTAGGTTTTACGCATCTAAACAACATGAATAAAATAGGAACAAATATGTACAGGAGGCGTGAGCAACCATAAAGGGATAAATTTTTATTGCTTTCTTTGATGGCTCTTTCATGTATTATTTGAAAATTAAATTGTTAGTGATAGAATTAGTATAGCCATGAATTGATTTCTATCATCCAACTGTCTGGTCATCTGTTCTTATCTTGGTTAACTCCGAGCTCCTGACAGGGCCGTGACAATTTTTCTTGGCTCATTTGTTGCAAACAATCAAGGTTGGTTATTGTTGTAATTTTATGCGAGTAGTACTCTTCATTACTATGATCTCACTAAGGCTGTTTATATGAACCAGCGATCTTAAAATGTTACCTATGAGAGACCAAGCTCAATAAGGCTATAGGTACACAAAGACTGATATTTAACTTGGTATGTTTGCAAAGTTCTTGCTGGGGTTGGCCTTACTTTTTGACAGATGTATTTTATTTGGATCTATCTATTTTTTGTTGCAAAGATGTTGGTCATCCTAAATGTTTTTTGAGAATTGAGCTTGACAAAAATAGGGCTTTCTTCATTGAAAATACATTATTCATCTCCTATAGGAGATTGAGCTTTAGGTTTCAAACCTGTTCAGACTTTCATAAACTCTTAAAAATATTGCTACTGAAGAAGAGATGATTGAGCATGTTTCTTTTTATTGAAGGTGGAAGATTTTGATTATGGAAAATTCACATTTGGGTACCATATATTAATGGGAAGCAACCTATTCACACGAAATAGCATGAAATTAATTGTCATTTCTACATCAAGTCTTAAGATAGAATACAATGTCAAGACACACCCCTCTTGAGAATTTTTTTTTTTTACAATACAATCCATGGTCTTACAATTTGACATTCGTGTTGCTCTTTGGATTGCTATTAATCCTATGTTCTATGAAAGAATCAACCACATTGAAGTTAATTGTTACTTTATTAGAGATTTATTTTTCTTAAAAAGGGTCATTACTCATGATTCATGCTTAGAACAGTTTAGCCTGTATATTCTTCAAAGTATTGGGTTCACTCATTTTTCAAAACTATGTAATAAATTGAAGTTGGTTGTTTTTTATTTACATGCCAAAGGTTAATGTAGAATCCATGATATCACATCAAAAATATCGGCCTACCAAAATAGCTAGTTTCATTCAGCAAATTTCATTTGATGATATATAACTGGAGATGTTTTAGTTATGGAACCGCCATCCTTCCCATACAGTTATCACCATTAAGTGGCATAATGACGATTTAATTTACTGATTAAATGCTATTTAATCCAAAGCATCGTACAATGACAATTGTTAACTATCACCACCTTATACTCTTTCATACCTTCACATTTTTTTCACAAAGTATTAGATTTACAATCTTAAGTCAACAGTTTAAATCTTTTCCCTGGTAGGTTATTGGAGGAAAGACACTTGAACCTGATGCAACTAACACCTCAGGTAGATCCTCATGTGAGTTAATTAATCCAAAGAAAGCAGAGGTATTTCTCGTAAATTTTCATTGCAATAACGTTTGCTGATTGCATTGGCAGTTTTGTTAATGTTTTATTTATTTATTTACTTAGTTTGCTATTCCTTTAAAGGCTTTTGAAATGATGCTTCATCAAGTTGAGAAGCCAGAAGTTTCATGCTCGAATTTGAATATCTTGCAAATGAAGTCAACCACGTGTACTGATCCATTGGATTGGGCTTCTGGCCATTCAAGTAAAGCTGTTTTAATTGCGCAAAATATTTCTGATGATACTAACTTGGATAAATCTGTTTCTAGACAAGGAGTTCTATGTCATTCAGCGAGTGTTGCTGGTGATAGCCTTTGGAACATTCCTAAGGATATAGAATTTGGGGTGTCTGAGAAATTTAAAAATAATCTATGGTCAGGAAGTCCTCCGAAATGGGTTGAGAAGTTTGAAGTTAGCAATTATTTGATATTAAATCTCATTGCTCAGTTGTACACTAAATTTGGGGCAGTCGGCCTTCTTTCTCCTACTTTGCAATCGCTAATTTCTCTTTATCCTTTCATTTTGGGCTCAAACGGTGATGAACCTGATGAACCTCGTTTATACTTGTGTGAGCTTCTATTGCAGTACATTGATCATAAGATCGACTCAGATATTGAGGAACTCTACCTTTGTTGCCGCTTGCTTGAGAGGTAACTTGTAATTTTTTGTTACTTATTTCTCTTCAAATTTCTTTAGTTATTTTNCGGAGGGCATTTACCAAAACAATGTTAAGAGCAAAAGGAAAATGCAATAACACAGTGGAAGGTTCAAATATTTTATTTTAATCGTCTTGGTTGAAATCTAGTATAAAATTGGTGATTGTTGATGATTTTTTTTGCATTCTAATATAAAGAACATGAATTCTTCAATGTACTAGAGATTCAACACTTTGAATTTTCTAATTTGAATANTTGGTTGAAATCTAGTATAAAATTGGTGATTGTTGATGATTTTTTTTGCATTCTAATATAAAGAACATGAATACTTCAATGTACTAGAGATTCAACACTTTGAATTTTCTAATTTGAATAAAAATGTCTGTAATAAATAATCATCTTATTTTTTTTATCAAATGTGAAGCAATTGACAAGCTCCAAGAACTTGTGAAATATTTTCGGCGATTGTATCAGCAGCTAGAGGAGCAACCCATATTATCTTGTTGGGAGTTTAAATTTGATTTTATGTTTTGAGAGCAAATCGAAATAGTTGGACTGGGGATCTTCAACCAACGGTGCAAGAGGATCATTATTAGCATCACTTGAATNGTTGGGAGTTTAAATTTGATTTGATGTTTTGAGAGCAAGTCTAAATAGTTGGACGGGGGATCTTCAACCAACGGTGCAAGAGGATTATTATTAGCATCACTTGAAAGTTCATGCAATTGAGATTAAGAATTCTTTAGTTTGGGACGAGCCATATTAAAATCAAAGAATTTATGCTGAAATTATGTTAAGTAGAATAGAATGATAGTATGCTTTCAAATTTCTCCTGCCAATATTCAAATGATAGTGATTCAATCTACAGCTTCTTTTGACAAATGAATGTAATATAGACTTAGTGGTCATTTGAGGCTTAATAAAATAAGCAGTTGTTGCTTCCAATTGAAAAGTTTTCAGAAAATTGAAATCATGCAGCATAATATAGGTTTGTTGTAAAATGTGATCCAAACTAGAATGATAACATATTCCACATAACAATCAGAATGGGAGGATCTTTTAAAATATGCATCAGGAGGCCATTGATGCAGTATGATGCTATGAGAAAAGCTTGATGAAATCTCATTAGAATCCAATTAAGTATACCCTATTAGCTGTAAGTCGGATAACAAGAATTTGGGAATTTTCTCAAGGCTAGGGAAACTCATAGAAAATTTGTCAATATGCAAGAGAACAAGCGGTTTAACAAATATAATAATCTCATTAGAATTTAGAATATAGGAGAGCAGGTTTGTCTTTGAATGATGAAGGTTGTTTATAGAGTTATGGGATTTTGATGAATGAAAAATGAATAATTGTTAGAGTGGAGAGGGGAAAGTGTCCACATAATTCAAATCACAAACAATATTCATAAAAGAGGGCGCAGGTTGAGATTTTGGAGGCTCATCCATTGGAGAGGAAGAAAGTGTACCAGCCTAAAAAATATCACGGCCCACAAGGGAAGAAGTTGGTGACCTCAATGGGGAGAACTCTTTATAGGAGGAATCAGGATTCAAGGAGGCTCTGATGAAATTGGAAGTGTAGAAGTTTCCCTAATAGTGATCAACTAAAGAGATCAAGCATTATCATGAATTTAGGAGCTAGAATTCACTGTTGACTAGAGAGGGGATGACAACAAAAGATAAAGGTGGCACATGAAGTCAGAGGCATCGAGAGCGAACACCACTCCAAAGCCATGTGGTGGCATAAGCGTCAAAGATAGTCTATAAACCCACAAACCCTAGAGGGAAACCCAACAAGTTGAAGGAAATGTCAAATGATGTAGGAACACACATGCAGGCCGTGATGATCCTATGACCAAGCAATATTAACTCCCCAACTCTGAGCCTCACATGAAGGAATCGAGCGAGCAACAAGAGATGCATGCAAACTTTTGCTTGCAGTGCCCTAATCTCATTGATGCCACCACTCGATGTGATTGGCTCCTCATGATCATCACCACGTGAGGCTTTAGTGACTACTGTGCATGATCCTGTTGAGGA
This sequence comes from Phalaenopsis hybrid cultivar, assembly GCA_002079205.1. Taxonomy (NCBI): domain Eukaryota; kingdom Viridiplantae; phylum Streptophyta; class Magnoliopsida; order Asparagales; family Orchidaceae; genus Phalaenopsis; species Phalaenopsis hybrid cultivar. Next base: position 9,553 of record JXCR01087524.1, on the reverse strand, counting down.
CCTTAGCCTGAAGTAATTAGTTTAAATAAGTATCATGAAAGTATTTTCTTTTTTTGGCGGTGAGGGTGCATAATAAATCATGGTTAATGTCATTAGCAATTTGGTTTGTTCTTGTAACCGCCTACACATATTTTTCAATGGTGAATAATGCACCATTGTACAAACTCCTTGGAGCCATAACGTATAGTGCATTGACAACTATCACTATTTAAAATATCGCAAAATCTCACAAAATATGGATAAAAATTAATTAAATTTATATCAACATTTATGAATGATTATTATATTGAAAAATGGAAACCTTTTCTTTTATGTTTAGGTGTAGGAATTGGCCTTCTTAAACTTGTAGAGAGTTGAATACTTGAATTAGTCTCAAGTTTAAAAACCAAGTTGTTGATATAGATCAAAGAAAGTATTATGACCATTTAGTCGTTTTGATTTTAAGTAAAATTTGAAATCCAAATGTTTATTTTTTTTAACATAAAATGAATGCAAAATACATAAATAAATAAAGGACAATATTAGAACTTTAGCGGGTAGGATCTACTAAGAATTGCCTTAACTTTAGAAGAACAAGAACAACACTTATGTCTAGTGTCGAGATTATTGTCTATTCCTATCAAACCTCTCTCGAATTCATTTTTTTGTCCCTTTTGAAAGCCCTCACATCACGCGTCGAAGCCCTTAGCTTTCAGCTTTGCTTGCAAAGGCTCTCATTTTAATCAATATCCAAAGTCCTTGCCTTCGTTTCCTAAGGCAAGTGTTACATTTTAATATTGTAACGACTTACATATATTTCTCAATGGTGAATGACACACCATTGAAGAAAGTCCCGTGGAGACATGACATATAGTGCATTCACAATGCTCACGATTTTAATATATTGCAAAATTTTGTTAAATATGGATAAAAAACAATTAAATATACGCCATAATTCATGAAAGAATATTATATTGAAAAATGAAAACCTTATCTTATATGTTTAGTGGTTGGAATTGGCCCTTATAATCTTATAGAGAGTTGAATACTCGAATTAGTCTCAAGTTTAAAAATCAATTTGTTGATATAGATCAAAGTATTAAGACCATTTAGTGGTTTTGATTTAAAGTAAAAATTGAAATGCACTTCCAAGTGCATTTTTTTTTTGCATAAAATGAATGTAAAAAAATAATAAATGGTAATATTAGAATTTAAGAAGGTAGGTGATACGAAAGTTCTCTCATCATTGACAATGGATAATTATCCATACGAGCTTATCTTTTATAGGAACTTTGAATCAGATTTTTTTTTTTTTTCTGAAATAAGGGTGAAATCCTGCGTAATGTTATTTGCCTTTTGAAAAAATTGACTTGGGACTACCTACTCTCTAAAAATAGTCAATGAATTTTTTTAACCCATGGATCTTTTATTACTCCTCTAGGAGAATTTTCTCTTTTATTTTTGATAGTCATACATGTGCTTTAGTAACAACCTATAATTAAACATTAAATTATTTTTCAAAGTAGATCATTTTAACAGTCTTAAACTTTAGAATATTTCCGAATTATGCTATCATTAAAATAAATTTGCTCATTTATATCATTATTTTATTGCTTTATCTTTGCATTCTTAAATTTTTGATTAAAATATCAAATATTGATTATTGATTTTCATTTTTTATTTTTAGAGTATAGATTTTTAAATGCATTCTTTATTGTGGAACTATGCTTGGAGCCAATATCTTCCTAGTCTACATTTGTTTTTAATAAAAAGATGTCACATTCCGTTTAAACCCCGCATGTTAAGTGTAATAGAGAATGATGACATGATCGTAGTTGATTTTTTACTAGCATTCTATTTGACTGACTCTCATGATGATCAAATAAATGGAAATTTAGTCTTGCTCGATCATCCCACTGCAAACTATTACATTTCAATGTTTTGATTAATTTCTTTGATATCAAACATAAATAAGAAAAATCATATATAAACAATCCTCAAATATGGTACATAGTTTTAAAGAACTCTTAAATTTGAAATCATAAGTAACTCAAAGTCTTTATAATCACCCAAAATTATATAATAAAAAATTATACAAAATAACATGTCACCTAGCTAATTATTTATCTGCTCTTTTCCACTCCTTAAAAACCAACATTATTATATCTGGTAAATTACATGCTCAATGAGATAAACAATCCTTACATAAGATTCAAACATTAAGAAAGAGATAATGTGCATGCTGGTTGGTGACTAACATAATTAATAATAGTAGTAACAATTAATCATATCTTGATACTCAAATAATAAAGAAAATATGCTTATAAATAATAGATGCAATAATTGTGAGAAGAAATAATTTATTGTTGACAAGTCATCATACTATGTAATGTCTTATGTGTTTTTACTTCACTGCTATTTTCATTCTTATTCTCAACATTTTCTGTTTTAGAAATATCATATATTCTTGACATTCTGTCTTATAAAATTTTGACATATTTCATCTTATTGGATAATCATCTACCTCGGCTAAAACAACCGCAGATGGTTGTTCTTCACCTTAACATCTTAGTTTAGCAACCCAAAATACCAGCTGCTTAGCCTCCATCTTAATATTGAGTCAAAAATTAATTATTTTTATATCAATGCTCAACTTATAAGAATTTTCTTTTTTTATTTTTTATTTTTTATTTTTGTGCATGCATCAGTATAGCTGCTTACTTAACTTACTATACATGACATTTCCTCAATCATTTTTACTTTTATAATTAATTTTATATAAATTCATTGTTTAATTTGAATATATCTGTGAATAGTCAACTTTATATAGTATGACAGATAATAATTAAGAAATTAAACTTAATTTTGCATGGTTATATTAATATGTAATTGTTTGCATGGATAAGCCTATAATATAGTCAAATATATTCAATTTGAGAGAAATTTTAAACGCAAGCATACGATAAGTAGAATATACTAATGAGCAGTAGAAAACATCAGCTCGATAAACAATTTATTTTTTAGTTTAGTAATTGAGTATCTCACCATGACCGCTGGGTTAATTTCATTTTGAAACTCTTCTCTAGGTCTGCCTTGAGCCCACCTTCTAAAATAATCTGTCTATTTATTGTTATTTAATTCATGTAATTGGATGAAATTCTTAAATAAATCTTAATTTAGTTCAAACAAATTATTAATTTGAGTTTTACATTGAAATGACTTCCCCTCATGCAAAATTTTATTTCCACTTCCTCCTAATCTTCTTCTTTGTAATCCCTCTCTAAATTACATCCAAAATTTGCTCCTAACAGGGTTGACCAACTGCAAGCACAACAATTAGAGAGGACTTGATACCGGAGGAGAAAGCCCAAACCACAAAAGAAATAATAGTATTATTGCTGAACTTTAATATAGATACAAACATAGACACTTGACAATAGAAAAATAACAACAATACAAACACGGGNCTTGCAGTGCCCTAATCTCATTGATGCCACCACTCGATGTGATTGGCTCCTCATGATCATCACCACGTGAGGCTTTAGTGACTACTGTGCATGATCCTGTTGAGGACCTTAGCCTGAAGTAATTAGTTTAAATAAGTATCATGAAAGTNACCATTAAGTGGCATAATGACGATTTAATTTACTGATTAAATGCTATTTAATCCAAAGCATCGTACAATGACTCAGTTTTGTGCTCAGTAACAATTGTTAACTATCACCACCTTATACTCTTTCATACCTTCACATTTTTTTCACAAAGTATTAGATTTACAATCTTAAGTCAACAGTTTAAATCTTTTCCCTGGTAGGTTATTGGAGGAAAGACACTTGAACCANGTCATTTCTACATCAAGTCTTAAGATAGAATACAATGTCAAGACACACCCCTCTTGAGAATTTTTTTTTTTTTACAATACAATCCATGGTCTTACAATTTGACATTCGTGTTGCTCTTTGGATTGCTATTAATCCTATGTTCTATGAAAGAATCAACCACTTTGAAGTTTATTGTTACTTTATTAGAGATTTATTTTTCTTAAAAAGGGTCATTACTCATGATTCATGCTTAGAACAGTTTAGCCTGTATATTCTTCAAAGTATTGGGTTCACTCATTTTTCAAAACTATGTAATAAATTGAAGTTGGTTGTTTTTTATTTACATGCCAAAGGTTAATGTAGAATCCATGATATCACATCAAAAATATCGGCCTACCAAAATAGCTAGTTTCATTCAGCAAATTTCATTTGATGATATATAACTGGAGATGTTTTAGTTATGGAACCGCCATCCTTCCCATACAGTTATC
>JXCR01087512.1:0-10617 GCA_002079205.1 Phalaenopsis hybrid cultivar | reverse complement strand
CTTCACTGCTAAATATGATATCTAAATAATGATATTTCTTCATCTCTGTGAAACTACTCCCTACGATGAGAATTAGTAAATTTACAAAGGAAAGTGCAAATTTAAATGGGAAAGCCCATTTATGTGAGATCAATTAATTTTATATCTATTATGGGTGTTATAATGAATGGGCCAATAAAAGGACTATGGCATCCTTCTGCAGTCTTTTTACTTTGCAGTCAATCTCAAGTACCGTATGAAAGTTGGGAGAAAGTGTTATTACCCTGGGAGCCATGGATCCTATTGATGCAAACTATATTGGGAATGGAAATGAAGAGTTGGACATTATCTTGGATCAACCATCACATTCTTTGACACCCTTAATGCCCTGTACAATTGGAAGTTCACAAGTTTTGTAAAAGAAATAAAGAAGATAAAAAGAGAACTTTAGAATCTCATAAATGCGATAAGAAATCTTACCAACATTTTTATCACTTCGATTGGAAGATGAAGGAACACTTTGATCATATGGGATGGATTGAAGCAAGTTTGGAGTAGATGGATCGATGAAAATTTGACTGATCAATTCCCGTACCAACCATTCTACAATTTGTACGTACATTACCAGTCTATGGGAGATATTAGAGGAGGGGACTGTACTGAAGATGAAGAGGAGTAATTGAAGAAGTTAGACTTTCCATTGTTTAAAATTAGTTATATTTTTAATGTAATTTAGTTAGATTTTCTTTGCTTTGAAACTCCTATGACTTTGATTGTATGTATAGTTTAGTTTTCAGCGTTCTAGTGTTGTGGCTAGATTTTGACGCTGAATTCTAGTGTGATTTACTTTATGTATGTGTTAGTGTGATTATGAATTTGTGTTTGTAAAAATTTGGAATTTCATATATAAATGTTAGTTTTGTATTGTTTGTAAAAAAACTTGTTTGTGTACTATTTAAGGATGAATATTATTATTTCATAGAGACTTTTGATGACCACGTCTATGTTCGTGGTAAAATGGTTGAATTCACTTCGATGAGGATTAATGAAATTTATCAGTTGCAAGGAGCATTTCACTGTGTGTACACTACATTCTCCGATACAAACAAGGCTCTAGATGAAGTTATTTCATTTCTTACTGATGGAAGAGGAGCTTGGAAGGTGAAGATTAACGTTAAGGTAAACTTCCCTGCTTCTATGTTAAATGTAGTATCCAAGGCGTGAAATTAATTTATATCTAACAGAATGATACTTAAAAACAACCATAGTGAAGGTACTAATGATAGAGCTATCTTGAACCTCTATATCCAACAGATGGGCAGTTTAGATGTTGGCTTTATAATCTATAAGAACATTCATTCAATTGCTCTAGGCAAGATGATAGGTGGATTAGGACACCCTGCCCTGATTTTCACATAATGTGAGAAATCAAGAGTTGATCTTAGAATTGATGAGGAAAAGATTGAGCCTCTTAAACCTATTAGGCCAAAAAATATTAAAACCTATGTATCTCATGTTGGATGGAGAATGGGAAGTAGGAGTAGGAATATTCTTTCTACTTCTAGTACCCCTACTCTCTAGGAACTTATGGAGCAGATGATGAACCTATTAGGAGATATCTTGAGGATAAAGAATAATATTGAAAATTTGGAGGCCAGTAATGCATATAATGATAATTTAACAAAACAAAAGTTTGAATATGATGCTGCATATGATGAAGCTATTGTTGGATACATGAGGGGTGACCACTAAGTACAATTTCCTAGTCACCCTATCATTACCCCTTATCAACAAAAGTTGATATAGAAGAAGAAGAAAAAGAGGATGAGAGAAGATGTATTCTTAGTAATAATTCTGATATTTTATTCATTTTATAATTTGTTTCACTTTGTTGTTATTATTTTTTAGTTTGTTGAGTGTGATACTTTGATTTGTATTGAATGTTGTGTTGTCAACTATAGTTTGTAGAGCTATTTTTGAATTGAAATTTATTTTAGTACTGTTGTGTGTTTTTAGTACTTTGTTGTATTTATTTTTAGTTAACTCTTTCTCAACAAATATTTTTTTATAGATATTATGTGCTATTTAATGTTTTAAGTCTTCTAAATTTTCATTTTAGCAACTGTAATATTTATAAGTTAAGTTTCAAAATCAGAACCTTCAACAGGTAAGTCTTTTCTTTATGTATTAACGGTTTTCTTTCACTCTATATTTTCAGTTTTTCATGCATAATCATCCAAAAAAAATTTAAGTTTGGGCAGGGGGGAAGAAGAATTTCTTTTTAAAGAAAGAAACTTAATTTTATTTGTCCTCAATTAGCTATATCTTAAATTTTTTTTAATTTAACATGTCCTGTGGTAGTAGAGCCCAACTTTAGATAACTATATTTGTGTTTCTAAAAATATTATAAGCTTATGTAAAAATTTTTAATGATAAAGGTTAATTCTAGAGATTAAGGTATTTGGTATGAGAGAATAAGACTATGTTTTTTTCCATTTAAGTAAAGGAATTTGTATTATTGAAGTATTGAGAATGTTAGAGTTTCATGTAAAAGGAAAAGATTGAAACTTTATAAAAAATCTTCAAAGCTAAGATGAATTTATAAAGTGAAGTATTATGAAAAGTTTTTTAACTTTAAGAAGAGGACAGTGAAGTTCAAAATTATTAAAGACTATCCACATATAGTAATCCTTACATGAAAATGAGAAAAAAGAAGAAGAAAAGCAAAAAAGAAAAAAAAGAGAGAAAAGAAAAGAAAAATATGTGAGGAGAAGCTTGAGGAGATGCCTAATCAAAAATTGGCTTCACTTGAATCAATTTAAGGAAGAAGGCTTAACTCCATCCTCTAAACTAGTATTTAAGTGTGAGCATATTTACTAGTAAAGTTTTCATGAAGTTCTTTTTCATATGGATATTCTAAGTGGCTTTAATAAGACAATTTGCAATTTTCCTTGAAAATGATAGAGAATCAGAAATCTTAGACTTGACTGCTAGATATTCTTATATCTTTAATATTAGCTTGAGTTATTTTAAAATTTTCTTAAGTTATACTATGATATTTAGTGGACCAAAATATAGAAATCTATAAGCTAAACTCTCTACTATAAGTATTATTTTTATGTAGTAAAGGAGTTACTTGAAGACAAGTAACATTTAAGTTTGGGGGATTTTGATGCAGCAAAATATATGCATTTTTAAACCTATATTTTATACTCATTTTTCATGATATTTCACTTTAAAGAAAGTTATTTTTCTTATTTTATTGCAGGTTAATGATTTTTAGCACTTGAAGCATAAAGGAAGCAAAAAGGATGAAATTTAAAGTCAAAATGGCATTTTGGAGAGAAATACTCAGCGCCAACGACACCAGCATGGTCGCCAATGGCGCTAGCATGAAAGGTGTCCAAAACAGCAGGGGTACCAATGGCGCCAGACTAGGTGCTGATTGTGTCATTTGACAGAGAGCACCAAATTAGTTTCGGGCCATGGGCGCCAACGGCGCCATCGTGGCCGCTGACGACACTGAAGTCGGTGCATGGAGAAATTCTAAAAGATTCAACTAAATTTGACAATTTTTAGGAGTTATTTGATACACCTCTTGGAAAACCAACATTACTTTCTATTTAGAGTGGAAATTGATAAGAAAAAGTGGGGGCTAGTGTGTCTTTGTGTTTTCTTTAGTGTTCCATTATGTGTATTATGTAGTGTGGTGAGTCTAAGTGTGATTTCTCCTAAGAGTTGTTGGAGAGGAAAAGAAGTGAGAGATTTCTTCTTCCCTACATCTTCTAATAGAGAATTAAGAGTCTTGTAAAGAGAGAAAGAGTCTAAGAGGAGCTACAATGGAATTATTTTGAGGAAGAATTAAAGATAAGTGGTGTTTGTTTTTTATTGTTGTATAAAATTTCTTTTATTTATGAAATTCATATTTTGTTGTATCTTTCTCATGAGGTTTGAGTAGTTTTCTTTGTCTTTCTCCCTACTATGAGATATGGTGAAATGAAGAGATAATTTGGATGTGTCAATTTTAAAATATAAAAGAAATTATGATGATTTTTTCACTCCATTCTTAATTTACTTTTTTGATTTGGATAATTGAAGTGTTAACATCTATTGTAAAACATACTATCTGAGAAATAGAGTATGAGTTTCACAACAAAGTGAGAATCACATTGGATTCCGTGAAGGAGTGTTTCGTTCATGGAATTGGGTGTAAATAAATAAGAAAATATATATTACTGGGTGAAGAATTTGAGATTTTGGGGTGACACACTAAAATCCCCAATTTGGTCTTAGTGTTTAAGAACTATAGCAAGAGTTACCCTTTTAGAGGAAGGGAAGTGGGAGCTCTTGAGTGAGAGCCAGTATCCTCCTAGCCTAACCACGGATTTAGAGAGTAAACCTAAGATTAGCTAATGATTATCTATAACACTTGACTGAGGGTAGAGAATTAAACTTGCTCCTTTTTGGCACAAGACATAGTTAAATCATTTATCTCTCTCATTTAACCAAAAACTCATTGTAGTGAGAGAATACTTTTTCATATTGGATAATTTCATCACAAAAATATAGTTTGGAAGTTATTGCTTAGCTTTGCTTTACAGTTTCGCTAGTAGTTGGTAATTTAGTTCTGATAACACCCTAAACATTTAAATTTAGTATAGTATATTTTCCTTGTTGTTTTGAATTTCTTGATTTAAATTTCCATTAAAAATTTACACCTTCCTCGTGGGATCGATACTTGGGGATAAAATAGAAAGTCCTGTATTACTTGATAATGGTACGTATATATGCATAGAATCCCAACATAATTTGCTTCAATTTCTTATTCATAAATAACGAATCAAGTTTTTGGTGTCGCTGCAAAGCAGAGTCAACTTTATTAATTTTATACATCTATAATTTTGGGATCTGATCACTTGAATTTTTGCAGGGTCTACTTCCATACCATTTTTTGAAATTTGATGTCCCAAAACTATTCCTCCTCCTACCATAAATTGACATCTTTCCCAATTAAGGACTAAATTTGTTTCTTCACAGCGCTTAAGAACTTTTGATAAATGTTTTAAACAAGATTCAAATGAAGTTCCAAACACTGAAAAATCATCCATAAGAACTTCAATCCCTTTTCTAATTAAATCACAAAAATTAGCCATCATATATCTTTGAAATGTAGCAGGTGCATTACATAAACCAAAGGGCATTCTTCTAAAAGCAAATGTACCATAAGGATGGGTAAAAGTTGTTTTCCCTTGATCCTCAAAAGCTATTTATATTTGGTGATAACTAATTTATCCATCCATAAAACAAAAGTATCTTATGAAATCCATTTTGTAACATTCATCATTTTTACCTTTTTTAGGGTATTTCATTGACTTGGAAATATTAAAAGTAATTGTTTGATCCTTGACATGAATAGTTAATTCTCTTGTCTGCACATCTATCGTTTCTCTTCTAGTGGCTAGCAAAGGTCTCCCAAAAATGATAGGTATCTCCTTATCTTCCTCCATATCTAGCATAATAAAATCAACATGAAAGATAAATTGATCAACTTTCACTAGGACATCTTCTATAACTCTTTTAGAATAGGTTATTGAATGACTTGCTAATTATAGAGTTATAGTAGTAGGGGTTATTTCTCCTAATCCAAATCTTTTAAATATCGATAAAGGCATAAGGTTGATGCTTGCACCTAAATTACATAGCGCTTTCTAATAAAATCTATCTCCTATTGCACATGAAATTGTAAAGCTATCATGATCTTTAAGTTTTCAGGAAGCTTTTCTTAATTATAACATTGCACTCCTCACTATGTACAATTGTCTCATTATTTTCATACTTCTTTTTTCTAGTAAGAAAATCCTTCATAAATTTCACATTGCTTGACATTTGTCCTAGAGCTTCAACAAATGGAATATTAATTTTAAGCTTCTTAAAAATTTTCACAAATTTTGAAAATTGATTATCAAACTTTTGTTGTCAGAGCCTCTGAGAAAATGGAGGTGGTGGTTTTTCTAGGTCAACTTTAAGTGGAGAAATAGGTCTCTATATACCTTTCGAAGCATCCACTTTTGGTTCTTCAATCCCTTCTCTCTCTACTTCTGTCTCTTTTTGAACCCTAACTTCCACTTCTCTTTTGCTTCTAAGTTGAACGACTTTTACTTGCTCTTTATTTTGCTCGTTTGGATTTAATTATGTATTAATAGGAGTGTTCCTTGGGATATATTACTTAATGAATTTTCTATTTGTCCCAACTGATTCTCAATGTTTCTAATTGTAGCTCTTTGACTTTGAAATTGATTTAAAATTTTGTAACACCACTTCTTTTGTAGACAACTTTTTCTCCTTAAATTGTGGATTACTATTAAAAACTGACAGATAAGTAGGTCTATAATTACTATTCTCAAGGTTGTTCCAGTTTCCCAATGGGTTTACTTAATTGTTCCCCCATTGCTGATTATTACCACCCAAAGTATTATTCCAGTTAAAGTTGGGATGGTTCTTCACACCCGAGCTATAATAGTTTGAATATGGGTTATTCTGTTTGTTATTTATGACATTCAAAGTTTCTAATGATGCTTGAGAGTCAACCATTTGACCTAAGGAATTCTGTTTAATCGTGGAAATTGTTTGGGAAAAATTCATTCCAAATTGGTCTAACTTCTTAGAAATTGCAGCAACTTGATTTGCTAACATGACAAAAGCATCAGTTTCATGATCATTGGATACTTTCTTAAGATTTACCCTTTCAGAAGTCCATTGAAACTATTTGTAGTCATTTCTTCATTTAATACATAAGCGTTATTAAATGGATTTAACATTAATGAACCACCAGCAACGACATCGATAATAGATCTTGGAGATCCAGCTAATCCATTATAAAATGTTTGAATTATTAAAAAATGTGGTATAGCATGTTGTGGACATTTTCTTAAGAGTTCCTTAAATCATTCTCATGCTTCATAATTAGATTATCCTTCAAACTGGCAAAAAGATGTAATATCATTTCTAAGCTTCACAATTTTTTATGATAGAAAATATTCAACAAGGAATTTCTACACTAAATCACTCCAAGTTTTGATAGATCTAGGTGATAATGAATGTCACCATATCTTAGCTTTATCCTTCAGTGAGAAATGAAATAATCTAAGTCTTATGGCATCATCTGATATACCATCATTTTTAAATATAGCACACTGTTCTAGAAAATTGGCAAGATGTAAATTTGGATCTTCAGTTGGTGCTCCCCTAGATAGATTATTTGATACCATTGGATATTAATAGGTTTAAGCTCAAATAAATTAGCCACTACAGTTGGTTTTTAAATACTACAATGAATTTCATCCACCGTAGGGTTTGTATAATATCTTAAAGGTCTAAACTCTTCAGCATTTTGATTATTTTGATTTGTCATTTCTTGAAAATTTTCAGTAATTTTTTATTTTTCTTTATTTTTCTAATAGTTCTTTTAAACTTAGAATTGTAAGGCACAAGTCCTGTGGAACCTGAATATGCATACATTACTATAAATCACATAAAATAAAAATACAATAACAATACAAATAAAAACACACAAACTAGAACTTAATATAAAAACAACACTACAATATTTTTATAATAAATTTTAAAGTTTAAAATAAGATTTTGTAAAAATAGAAAATTTCGCTTGCTAAAAGCTTTTTTTTAATAATTTTCTAAATTTTGCTTCCCCCACAATAATGCCAAAAACTTGTTCCTCACTTTTTATATAGGTATAAAATGCGATGTATGCAATTATATGCTTAACTTCCTTAATAGTTATTCTTAATTAGCAACAAAGCCAAAAACTTAATCCAAAGTAAAAGCTAGGTAATTTTTATATTATGAAAGAAATAAGAATACAAATAAAATAATTAAATATGGGATAGCATGCAAGTGTACGTATCGTTATAAAGTAATATGAGAATTTTTTATTAAGCCCCAAATTTCAAACCCATAAGGAAGACTGCAATATGCACTTTAAAAAAAATTTAGATGACAAAAATCTACTTAGCAAAATATTCTTACTTAATCTTAAGATGCTATAACAGGAATGAAAACTTGATTCTTTTCGTAATTTTTGGTTTATGAAAATAAAGTAAGCAACTAATGAACTTTACTAAATATTTGCAAGATGAAGAAAATATAATTAAAATTTCTTTTAATTTATCATGAATCCGTAATATGTATAGAAATTATGTTGTGGAAGTATGCTAAATGTGTTGTGCTAAATAGGAGTAACAATATTCTTTACCCTTACTAGAGATGCTATAAAGAACATTGGTTAATCTATAGTTTGAATAGTCTTGAAGACCGATTAAGTAGGGAAGATACTAGCTCTCACTCTAGAGTTCCCTCTTCTCATTTCAAAACCGAAAAGTAAAAAATAAATTGAGGGCTTTAGTTTGTCACTCTAAAGTCCTCTAATTCTACACTCTTAAAAATTTTATTTCCATATTTATTTGCACTCAACCCCACGGATTACATTCTCATTCATGAAATCAATATGTGATTCAGACCATATTTTGATTATGACAATACCATCTCGGATCTTATATGTTCTTACAATAGGTATTAACAACTTATTGGCCAAATCAAGAAGTAAATAAAGTGCAAGGTTTTAAATCATCACAGCTTCTTCCAACATTAAAGTCTAAAACTTCACACAACTTCATTTAATTATTTAATCACTTATCATTTTAAGGAAAAATATATAAAAAACTACTCTGAATCCATGGAGAAAACATAACCACGCATGAGTTTAAAAGTACAAATCATTCACACAAAGAAGAAATCTAAATTAAAACCAATTGTAGTTATAAAGATAAACACTTATCTCAAACCCTCTTCACCAAATGACTTGAAGTTCCTTTGTATTCTCTTCTTTCATTGAAAATACAAACTAACACTTAAAATTAAAGGAAAGTGTTCTGTGGCGGTGGTGGCTACGACGGTTACTTGGATGAATGATGACTATGGATGTCTAATGGTTGGCCTCTTTTTTTGATGATGCAAGTCTTATTTATTAAAAAACAAAAAGGTTCCTTGGTGTCCCATCATAACGTGTCTCCATTCAATGAGTCTTCTAGAAGTTCCTCCTTTCAAAAGTCAAGGGAATGAATTTTCGTGTCCATGGATTATTTCCAATGTTTTTACCAAGGGTTTCTTTAAACACCTCTTTAGAAATTATTCTAATTTTAATTAATCATCAAATAACAACTTCTGGCACTTAAGCACGGGGCACCTGACGCTTAGGTACGGCTCTCTGGTGCATAGGCGCCAATGCTGGGCGCTTAGGCGCCATTGCTGGGCGCTTAGGCGCCAATGCTGGGCGCTTAAACCCCCAATTTCATTTTTGCTCCTTCATCATTTTTTTCTCCTAGTTTATCCCTTTTTTACTCCTTTTAGCATTTTTCATCCATTTGATTGTACCTAAAAGAAGAACACACAAATACCTTTCATTAAAGTATAATATCTCAAAAATAAATATAAAAATGTGTCTAAAAATACTATACATTTTAGATGTATCAGTGGTCTTTCTATAGTGATTTTAATTAGTTTAATAGGACATTCTGGCTTAAAATGAAAATCTTCACCAGAATTTTCATTTTTCTCATATTTTTTCAACTTCAACTTCCATTTCTTTTTTAGCTCTGGTTACCAATTCTTTNGCTTAAGAACTTTTGATAAATGTTTTAAACAAGATTCAAATGAAGTTCCAAACACTGAAAAATCATCCATAAGAACTTCAATCCCTTTTCTAATTAAATCACAAAAATTAGCCATCATATATCTTTGAAATGTAGCAGGTGCATTACATAAACCAAAGGGCATTCTTCTAAAAGCAAATGTACCATAAGGATGGGTAAAAGTTGTTTTCCCTTGATCCTCAAAAGCTATTTATATTTGGTGATAACTAATTTATCCATCCATAAAACAAAAGTATCTTATGAAATCCATTTTGTAACATTCATCATTTTTACCTTTTTTAGGGTATTTCATTGACTTGGAAATATTAAAAGTAATTGTTTGATCCTTGACATGAATAGTTAATTCTCTTGTCTGCACATCTATCGTTTCTCTTCTAGTGGCTAGCAAAGGTCTCCCAAAAATGATAGGTATCTCCTTATCTTCCTCCATATCTAGCATAATAAAATCAACATGAAAGATAAATTGATCAACTTTCACTAGGACATCTTCTATAACTCTTTTAGAATAGGTTATTGAATGACTTGCTAATTATAGAGTTATAGTAGTAGGGGTTATTTCTCCTAATCCAAATCTTTTAAATATCGATAAAGGCATAAGGTTGATGCTTGCACCTAAATTACATAGCGCTTTCTAATAAAATCTATCTCCTATTGCACATGAAATTGTAAAGCTATCATGATCTTTAAGTTTTCAGGAAGCTTTTCTTAATTATAACATTGCACTCCTCACTATGTACAATTGTCTCATTATTTTCATACTTCTTTTTTCTAGTAAGAAAATTCTTCATAAACTTCACATTGCTTGACATTTGTCCTAGAGCTTCAACAAATGGAATATTAATTTTAAGCTTCTTAAAAATTTTCACAAATTTTGAAAATTGATTATCAAACTTTTGTTGTCAGAGCCTCTGAG
>JXCR01087505.1:5765-17552 GCA_002079205.1 Phalaenopsis hybrid cultivar | reverse complement strand
CCGGCCTCCACTTAGTCAGAAGTCACATTCAGAAGATTTCATTCCAAAAAGGTTGTAAGCCTCACCTTCCCAATATTAGGACTCCTCTAAAGTAAGATCTGAAGCATACCATCGGTAATATATTTCAACTATAGTTTTACTGATCTTTGGGTGAAGTTCAGACTTTAGCGTTGAAAGCGGAGAGAAGAAGAGCGAACGCCCACCACCATTTAAATAAACTACCCACAATCAGAGACACTAGCAGGAGCACACCTAAGATAGTTGAAACGTTTTGTCAGGAGAATGATAGAGCTGTCCCAAGTTGGAAGCTTGAGAAGAATAGCACCCCCAATATAGATCCGGTCAGGAAATGCTTTAAATGTCACAGTTTTGGACAAATCATTTCCAATTTCCCAACGAGCAGAGTTGTGACCTTCACCGAGCAGGGTGCACTGGAGAGAGCAAGTGAAAAGGAGGCAACTGAAGAACAGGGTGAGTATCAACATCCACCGGATGAGGACGAGATGCTCGTGGTTCGACGGACCTTTCAGACAAAAGCTATGAGAGAGCAAAAATGACTTCGCCACAATATGTTCTACACTGGTTGCACTGTGAAGAAAAAGGGATGCAACCTCATCATCGATAGAGCTAGCAAAAAAATGGAATTTACAGAAATGGTGGACAAGTCGAGTATCATGACTCAAGAGACATGTTCAATAGTATTCCTGGACGTAATTGAAGAAAAAAAACAGAGTTAGCATTAACAAGAGGTGCCCTGTAGAGTTTTCGATCGAGAAACTGTTACAGAATCATGTATGATGCAACGTGGTGCTCATGAATGTCTGTCACATCTTGTTAGAGAAACCGTAATAGTTTAACCACAGAACTCAGCATGATGAGCACATGAACACTATTCATTCACCAAAGTTGGAAAACACATCATTCTCTTAACTCTTGCAGAGTCCAAGATTACAAGTGCTCTTGCCAGCAAAAAAACATCAATGGGATTGATTTTGGTGATGAAAGAGGATAGCAAGAGAGGCAATAATTCCAAACACGGGGCAATCACTATAGAAAGCATTTTAAGACATCATGATCGATAGCTTACAATCATGGCCGCAATCGTTAGAGAGAGTTTAATATATTTCTGATATCAGATAGGGACGAGCCAACCTTGAGCTACCTTTGAAAGAACCTACATTGTATAGTTGGCACGAAGCTCCATTTCAGTTCAACAGTATACCTTCAGATAGTTGCGCCGATATGGATGGCTACTCGCAAATGAGGAAACCTTCTGGCATATTTAGGGAGATAGTACAACCGACAGTGAGATCCAAGTGCTCTTGTCAATACAATCAAAGATATGCAACCCCGAGAGGTTACAACAAATGTCACCTTCAAAATGCAAACAAAAGCTTTGACAAATAAGATCGATGCTCCCTTAACCCAAAGAGACTGAAGCAGGCGTCACCCGCGCCTGGACGGAACAAGAGATTTCTCATGATTATGCAGGTGTTCGCCTGCTCAATTAGACCAAACTGATTCAGGTTGTATTTTTTCATTTTGCGGAGTCAGCTGATTCTCATGGGCCACTCCGAAATATCCTATTATTACTAATTTGTGTTTTTGATATTTTAGAGTTAGTTTTTGTGTTTTGACTTGGGACAGTCGTTGACATCTTTTTTTCTCTTTGAGGGTTGTATACAAAGGTTAGAGTGGCGCTCTGGCTACATCTCGCTCCAGATGTGGTGATTAACTTCCACATTCCCCTTTCACATTCTCCCCACATCGCTTTCGATCGCCCTTTCCCTGTTACAACCGCCCAAATAACCGCATTCCGCGTTTCTCCTGCAATTTCCCACTTTTCTTAACTGCCACCGTCCTGGACATTCATCTATTTGTTATCTCGCAGTCCAGCGCATCCCCCTTTGTTGTCGCCCCTCCTCCATTGTTGCCGCAATCCAACATAACACTTCTCCTGCTGTTTGACCGCTGTCCAACCCCTCATCCTTGCTACCACCACTTAGGACAGCTCGCCGTCTCATTGTTACGACAATTTCTCACCTTCCCTTTGCTTCGACCATCACCCTCTTGCTACCGCCCTACAATCCGGCCTTCCAATTGCCCTTTAATATCTCTGCGGAGGTCTAACCCTCGATGATCACCACCACCACCCCAAGATCCAACATAGCTTAAGTTAAAGTTGTCATTTTTCACACTTTCAAATTATCATGTGATGTATTGTTTTTCCCATTTCAATGTGTTGGTTGTAACTGTTTATTGACTTTTCAAGTAAAAATATTTGTTTGCTTATTATTGCTTGGGTTAACTCCGGTATCAAATTAGCTCTATCAAGTCCTAAAAACATTTCCAACTAACCACTTTGTTGTCTAGATTACAACTACTAAACCACTCTAGACATTACAAACTTGGAGTATATACATGGTGATAAATTTTTAGTACGAAACATGATACTTTCATTGAAGCAAATAAAAGTTAATTAAAACTCCCAAAATAATTAGCCTAATAATTAAATTAACAATTCTAATACTCCCCCTCAAGTTAAAATATAGATGTCTATCATGTTCAACTTGAATTTGAAGCCATCAAATAATGGCCGAGGAATATTCTTGGTAAGACTATCTGTTAATGGATCATTGTATGGGACAGATGGAATACAAATCTCCCATAAATTGAGTTTCTTCTTAATGAAGCGTCTGTCAATCTCTATATGTTTGGTGTGATCATGCTAAACCATAATATGGAAAATACTAATGACGGTTTTACTATCACAGAACAATTGAAGAGGAGCAGAGACTGACATATTTAATTCATGGAGCATTATGTGTAACCAGAGAGCTTCATAGATACAAGGACATGAACTGAAACTCGGCTTCAAAAACTGCTCTAACCTACAACCGATTGTTTTTTGTTTTTCCAAGTGACAAGATTCCCCCACACGAATGAGCAATATCGTAAGGAGATCACCAATCATGGACGAACTCGACCCAATCCACGTCTGTATAAATAGCAATAGAGCGAGAGGTGTGGCGCGAGAAACACAAACCCGAGCCTGGCGTGTCTTTCAAGTAGTGAAGGATCCTATGGACAACTCGGAGATGGTTCTCATAGGGATCATGCATGAATTGACTCACAAAAATCTACTGTATGGCAAACATCAGAATACGGGCGAGGTAAATGAGTTTCCACACAAGGCGTTGGTAGTGAATCTTGTTCATCAGAACCACACTGAGAACACCATAACTTCTCATTGGGATCCAAGGTTATTCTCTATCAATAGATCAAACACATATTTGCACTGAAACAGACAAATGTCCCGAGATAATTGAGCAACTTCCATGCCTAAGAAATGCCGGAGCGACCTCAAGTTCATTTCAAATGAAGCAGTAAGAATGCCTTTCAAAGACTCCAATATTGGTAGAACATCACCTGTGAGTATAATATTGTCTACATATAAGATAAGAATAACAATTTAGTCACTGGAGAAATGCTGAAAGAAGAGAATATGATCTAAATGAGACTGAGAAAATCCATGGTCCACTACTACCTTTGTGAATTTGCATAACCAGGCCTTGGGGATTGCTTCAGTCCGTAGAGGGACTTCCGCAATCGGCGCACTTGTCCCTGAGCAGAAGTGGAGTCAAAGCCCAAAGAGAGGCACATGTACACTTCCTTTGTGACATCCGCATTTAGGAAATTATTTTTGGCATCAAGGTGGAGCAAGGGCCAACCAAATTCACAACAAGGGATAGCAGGACTCGAATAGTGTTTAATTTAGCAATCAGAGCAAATGCCTCGTTATAATCAACTCCATATGTTTGTGAGTAGCATTTGACGATTAACCGTGCGGTTCATGTCTTGCGTTTAAAGGATCCAACAGAATTAAACTTGGTTCTAAAAATCCTGCGACATCCCTTGCTTTCTTACCCGAAGGAAGATCCACAACAAACCACGTATAATTCCGTTGAAGGTCATTCATCTCATCCATAAGTGCAACTCTCCAGGAGGGGTCTGCTAATACATCATCGTGTTTTATATCCGTAAATATAGAAGAATACAATTGTTTTAAATATTAAAAGCTAGGATGACCCAAACGATAATGTAACAACATAATAAGTACAACGGTTCTAACATTTGCTACTGGTGCCGTCAATATGGTCATATAGCAAGATATTGTCCATCTCTAGGCCAAAAGAGCAATAAAAAACAGAAATCAGGTGGAGCTCCTTCACAGAAGTCTGCAGGTGAGCAGAAAAAAATAGTATATATCTTCAACTTCGACCCAAGGTTAACCAAGATAACATGTTCGACCTCAATTTTATTCCCTTATAGTGAGCCTGAAGAACCTACTATTGCTAAGGGCGATGAGGTCTGATGAGTTTTTCTGAAGCATAATTAAGTCATCTTGTATCGAGTATTTATCTTTATAGTAATTGCTTTTCATGAATGACCCTAGTTTCATGGATAACTAATGTTGACTTGTTTGATGTCTATTTATAAATTTCGAGGACGAAATTTTG
Organism: Phalaenopsis hybrid cultivar; assembly: GCA_002079205.1. Taxonomy (NCBI): domain Eukaryota; kingdom Viridiplantae; phylum Streptophyta; class Magnoliopsida; order Asparagales; family Orchidaceae; genus Phalaenopsis; species Phalaenopsis hybrid cultivar. Next base: position 13,032 of record JXCR01087505.1, on the reverse strand, counting down.
TAAGTGGGGAAGATTGTAACGATTCTGCTACTTGAGGGAAGGGAGAAACAAAGATCAAGGAAGAGAAAGGGAGGGGTTGCGTAAATGAACAATACAGGGAGATAAAGCCAGAAGGTCAGGAAGCCGAAGAGAGGAAGAGGGAACAAAGAATCGACTTACCGAAGATGAGGCGAGGAATTAGGGAAATCAAAGGTTACTTTTGCCCTATAAGAGGACGTGCTTGAGGAATGTAGAGGTGAGATCGACTTACCTGGTGTCGAGCAGCGACAAGGCCGCTGTTGGTGTCGTGCGATCGATGGGAGGAAATGAGGGATTCTAGTGCAGACGAAATAACGCAGAAGAAAGTTCGTGAGGGTTAGGACAAAGGCGACCGACTGCGAGATCTTGTGATCCTGTGTGTAGAGAAGTGACTCAGACGAAGAAAGAAAACCGAGCTAATTTTGAGAGGGAAGAAGTTCACTGCTCTATGAAGGAGGACGCGTTGACAAGAGATCTCATGCGGGAGCAAAGGATAAAGGTAAGTTTCGTTATAAGTAGTATAAAAAATATTATATATATATATATATATATATATATAATATAATATTATACATAAGTTTTTTATTTAAACATTAAACTTAAGTGTATTTGATTCAAGCACTAAAGAAATATTAAGATCTTAATTCTAGTCATATTTTTGTAGAATTAATAATATTTAATATAAATTTTAATTACAATAATTAAACATAAAGTTTAAAGTATTGAAATATTAATTAAACAAGTATAATACGACATGAATTCAAAATTAAGTTAAAACATAATTAAGTAAAGCGGTAATTGAATATTTTATATTTTATAGGGGATAATTTGATAGAAGTAATTAAATTTAAGAGCAAGCAAATCATCCATCATCAAGGTGAGTACTTGAACTTTTAATCTATAGTAATATTTTGATTCTTCTCAATTTTTATGCATTAGTAAATAATATTTGCACAACTTTAATTAATTTATATTTTTTCATTAATTGGTCACATTGCTAGGAATGCATGTAGCTAGTTAATATCATGCATTGATGTATGTTATATACTATATAATTGAATGTGATGAGCACATTAATAATATAATTATGTTGACTGTATGTATGTACATGACTAACTATGATGAAGTCACAATTTGATGTTACTAGTGAGAGAATACTAATGTACACATACATGTATATGAAAAATAATAATGATATTATTGTGTTATATTTAAAACAATTTCTAAACGATACTTTTGTGATGGTTGTATAGACATATAATGATATTGATATGCTATTAAAATTGTAAGATTCTTTACATAACATTAAATGTTTCTATTGATTTATTAAAAGCATGACTGACATACATGTTTGTTTTCCTCTTGCATTATTGTAATTTTTAATTATGAGTATTCACTGATATTGTTTAGCTTAATGATGTTTTTAAATTAATATTTTCAAGTTTGATTAAGTGATTAGCGATGAGCGTAGATAATGTTTATAGAATATACGAACAACCAGAAACGAGGTTGTTTCAAATATATTGTTTTAATTTATTTGATTAGTAACTTTCATCTATTAAATTTTAGAATAATATAGAAAAATTTAGTTCCCTATCATCCAACCGTTTATTCTCACCTTGGTTAATTACAAGTTTCGAATTGGGTCGTGCCAATGGGACATTCACTGAATCTAGAAAAACTACAACTACTCGAAAACACGTCGTTCTTCGTGCATTTTTCTTGAAAGATGTGGAGCCCAGCTACCCTCTTAGAAGTTCCAATTATCTTCCCCGAATGACGATGCTGAAAGAAACAAACATCAGAAGAAAAATAAAAGCAATCAACGTCATTTGTTAACATACTGACAGAAAAAAATGTTACAATTCAATAGAGGTACATGTAACATAACTTCCAAAGTTAGACCGACTGTTAACATAACCGACCCTTTACCAACAATGGAATTATAGAAGTCAACAATCTTTACCATATCTTTTCGAAAGCATGGATAATATGTCGAGAAAGCTTAAGAACATCCAGTCATGTGGTTTGTGGCACTTGAATCAATGATCCATAGACTAGTACAGAAAAAAGAGGTAACGTCATAGAAATGGTACATTGACAGACGTGGAAGGTAGAAGGGTCGGAAGAGAGTTGATTGGATCCAAGCAACTTGATTAATTGCTCCATCTAAATCTTAAGAGAGTCTGATGATTCTGGAGTGTTCCGAATCGAAGTTGGTTAAGCCATAATAGATTCAGATGTCATAGTGAAACCCTTGACAGAGGATAATTTGGCTGAAGGTTTGTATGTCAGTTCACTATGAAGTTTCCAACACTTGTCACAAGTATGGTTGAGTTTGTGATAGTAGTCACAAGTGGAATTAGTGGCTCGAGTTGGCATGGACGAGTGTTGAGTACTATTAGTGACCAAGAAAGATAATTCGACTAAATTAGAAGTATCGAACATGACAAGTCTCCGGCTAGCTTCGTGTCGAATTTCTATAAATGCAGCGCGAGCTGAAGACAGAGGATCCTGACCAAGAATATGACCTCGAACTTCATCAAGGTCATTGTTAAGGCCCGACATAAATTGGAACATGCAATTCTTTTCTATAGTTTCCTAAAAGAGGGAAAGGTCTGTCAGAGAGTCCTACGTATAGTCATAGAAGAGATCGCATTCCGTCCATAAGGCCACCAAATCATTGTAGCACAGGGTCATGGTCCTCAACCCCAGTTTCGCCTCGCGAATTTTTTTGTAAGCCTCATAAAGTTGGTCAGAGTTTCCTAAATCCGAAAATGGTATCCCGAATTGTTGTCCATAGGCATGGGCATTGACAGAAGAAAAAAATACATACGAACAATCAATCGTAGTCTTCATGGAGTTAATCAGCCATGACATGATCATGGAATTCTCCACTCCCACGCACCATACATCAGGTCAGTTTTCGAAGGTTCACGAATCATACATGTAAAATAACCGAATTTCCCACGTCCCTTGACGAACAAGAACATGGCTTGGGACAATTGAAGAAAAATTGAACAGTTAAATTTATGGGTAGTGATTAGGAAGTTCATGTGATTTTCCAATCCTCCGGTTTGCGGAGGGATTGAGGTCGATGTCGATCCTCCGGTGAACTTAAGCACACTGTTAGGAGGAGGCTGGGTGGTGGAACCCTCCATGATACGTACGAAGTTGAAGATGATGTTGGGTTGCTGAGACATAGAAGGATTCCAGCTGCAAAAGAAAGGGTTGACAACGGGAGGAAAACAAAAGAATGAGTAGTGAACCTTGGAGAATTCCACGGACTAGAAGGTCTGAGATCCGACAAAACAAACAGCGCTAGAAAAAAAAAGACCCAATGAAAAATTTTGTTTGTGGACGGGATTTGCACTGGAGAGACAAAGTACCGCTGAATGAGAGGGACAACAAACCGCTGCAGAAAACTTGCAGAAACAAAAATGCATGCGGCCGACAGCTAGGGCAGAAACTCTAAGGTTCAAACCATGTCTCTAATACCATGATAACTTTTAGTATAAAGCAAGATACTTTCATTAATAGGAAATCGGTTATAAATGCATATTACAAGACCCAAATAAAAGAAAAGACATAAATACAGAAACAGAAAATAAAATAGAAGTTACTAATAATTCCAGTAGTAGTTAGCCTAATAATTAGGCTAATAATTCTACTACATGGATATTCCCAGATTGGCATGTTGGTCAAAGGCACTTCCATATAAATTAAAAATAAAATCTTGCTTGGGCAAAACAACATGAAAGTTAAAGTTGTTACATTCAAACAAATGACAGCCATGTAAATTATAGAAAGTGAAACCAGCAGCTAATTTTCCATGTGCTTGGATTTAAAACTCCGTGCTAAATGTTAGTTATGAAAGATTTAGAAGCCGGAAGGCAAAATAGCAGTTTTTACCTCGCCATTTAATCATCTAATCATGTGCACTAAGCTAAAAAAGAATATTATGTAAATTAACCGTAATGTTAAATTAAACGCAAACCTCAAAAAAGTTAAGATGTTGTATGGAAGTCCAGCAACTTCATATTCAGACCAAACCAGCTGGGCACGCAGTGCATCCTTAGCTTTTACACAGGTACTTAGAAGAAAATCCAGACTAATTCGACTAACACAAAGATGTAACTCTTCTTTAATAGCTCGCAGCAACTCGAGCCCAATTTCCAAGTTTGTAGTTTCATTTGACCAAATTCCGCTGAAGACCTGTATAGTGATGGAAACATGAATAAGAGAGAAAAATTAACAGGACTAGAGATCCCAATAAAATTCCTAAGAAACTCAATACGCAGCAACTCGAACCCAAATTCAAACTTTGGCAGATAATTCTCTATAAAAATGTTCACTTAATAAAACATGACACCAATAGAAGTGCCCAGCAATCTTGGTATGATTCAATAAGCTGACAAAACATGCTATTAAACGCTGCCTACATGATTTGGCAAAATAAGCTATTCACAAATTATTAAAATGAGTACTAAACAATTAAAAGAAAATCAATGTTTAGGGATCAATTTTAAACTTTTCTTTCTCCTTTATAAAATGATACATAAGAGTTGTCTGACTGAAGGTATTTAGAAATCAAATGTACTTTAAAAGAAGGGTAAAGTAAATACATTATATTTAGATCACTCACAGTTCATTGTACATTTGATTTTTACTGACTAATTCGACTAACACAAAATTNTGTGTTGATATGACTTATATTCAAGTCATTAAGGATATGTATACTAGAGCTGTTACTTGTGTTCAAACTGAAAGAGGATTCACAAAATATTTTCCTATTTCTGTTGGATTATCAGGGATCGGCTTTAAGCCCATATCTTTTTGCTTTAGTTATGGATGGTCTTACTGAACATCTATAGGAGGATGTACTTTGGTGTATGCTTTTTGCTGATGATATTCTTCTGGTGGATAAAACGAGAGAAAAAGTCCAGAAAAAACTTGAATTATGGAGGTCTACTTTGGAGTCTAAAGGCCTTCGTTTAAGTAGAACTAAAACTGAATACATGGAATGTAATTTTAGTAGTAATAGCTCTAGTGACAGAAGTGTGATTTTGGGTGATCAAATTATTAAAAGGTGTGAACGATTTAGATATCTTGGGTCCGTTGTCCAAAGCGATGGTGATATAGATGGGGATGTTAATAGTAGAATTCAAGTTGGTTGGTTGAAGTGGAGGAATGCTTCGGGCCTTTTGTGTGATAGAAAAGTACCGCTAAGACTGAAAGGAAAATTTTATAAGACGGTGGTGAGACCTGCAATGCTCTATGGCATTGAATGTTGGCGAGGAAAATTTTATAAGACGGCGGTGAGACCTGCAATGCTCTATGGCGCTGAATGTTGGCCTTCAAAGAGAAGCATAATAATAAGTTAAGTGTTGCCGAGATGAGAATAATTAGGTGGATGAGTGGAAAATTTTATAAGACGGTGGTGAGACCCTGTAATGCTCTATGGCGCTGAATGTTGGCCTTTAAAAACGTTTATAAGACAGTGGTGAGACCTGCAATGCTCTATGGCGCTGAATGTTGGCCTTTAAAAGAGAAACATAATATGGTGGTAAGACCTGCAATGCTCTATGGCGCTGAATGTTGGCCTTTAAAAGAGAAGCATAATAATAAAGATTAAGTGTTGCCGAGATGAGAATGATTAGGTGGATGAGTGGCTTTACACTTAGAGACAAAATGCTAGTGTTGTCAAGATGAGAATGATTAGGTGGATGAGTGGCTTTACACTTAGAGACAAAATGCGGAATGAATATATTCGTGTCAGTTAGGTGGATGAGTGGCTTTACACTTAGAGACAAAATGCGGAATGAATATATCAAGTGTTGCCGAGATGAGAATGATTAGGTGGATGAGTGGCTTTACACATAGAGACAGAATGCGAAATGAATATATTTGTGATAGGGTTGGTGTAGCTCCTGTGACGGACAAAATTAGAGAAAGTCGTCTTAGATGGTTTAGTCTAGGGTTGGTGTAGCTCCTGTGACAGACAAAATTAGAGAAAGTCGTCTTAGATGGTTTGGTCTTAGGGTTGGGTAGCTCCTGTGACGGACAAAATTAGAGAAAGTCATCTTAGATGGTTTGGTCACATTAAACGTCGACCATCTTGACGTTTACACTTAGAGACAAAATGCGAAATGAATATATTCGTGATAGGGTTGGCGTAGCTCCTGTTACGGATCAAAATTAGAGAGAAAAGTCGTCTTAGATGGTTTGGTCATATTAAACGTCGACCATTAGATGATCCGATTAGGAGAGACAAAATGAATATATTCGTGATAGGGTTGGTAAATGAATATATTCGTGATAGGGTTGGGGTAGCTCCTGTGACGGACAAAATTAGAGAAAGTCGTACCATGATAGGGTTGGTGTAGCTCCTGTGACGGACAAAATTAGAGAAAGTCGTCTTAGATGGTTTAGTCTAGGGTTGGTGTAGCTCCTGTGACAGACAAAATTAGAGAAAGTCGTCTTAGATGGTTTGGTCTTAGGGTTGGGTAGCTCCTGTGACAGACAAAATTAGAGAAAGTCGTCTTAGATGGTTTGGTCACATTAAACGTCGACCATTTTATGACGGACAAAATTAGAGAAAGTCATCTTAGATGGTTTGGTCACATTAAACGTCGACCATCTTGACGACAAAATTAGAGAAAGTTCGAAATGAATATATCCGTGATAGGGTTGGTGTAGCTCCTGTGACAGACAAAATTAGAGAAAGCCAAAATGAATATATTCGTGATAGGGTTGGGGTAGCTCCTGTGACGGACAAAATTAGAGAAAGTCGTACCATGATAGGGTTGGTGTAGCTCCTGTGACGGACAAAATTAGAGAAAGTCGTCTTAGATGGTTTAGTCTAGGGTTGGTGTAGCTCCTGTGACAGACAAAATTAGAGAAAGTCGTCTTAGATGGTTTGGTCTTAGGGTTGGGTAGCTCCTGTGACGGACAAAATTAGAGAAAGTCATCTTAGATGGTTTGGTCACATTAAACGTCGACCATCTTGACGTTTACACTTAGAGACAAAATGCGAAATGAATATATTCGTGATAGGGTTGGCGTAGCTCCTGTTACGGATCAAAATTAGAGAGAAAAGTCGTCTTAGATGGTTTGGTCATATTAAACGTCGACCATTAGATGATCCGATTAGGAGAGACGTCTTAGATGGTTTGGTCATATTAAACGTCGACCATTAGATGACCCGATTAGGAGAGTAGATGTTTTAGATTCGACTTGAGTTAAGAAA
>JXCR01087456.1:0-14311 GCA_002079205.1 Phalaenopsis hybrid cultivar | reverse complement strand
CTTCTTGTAGATATGACTAGAGAAAGAGTTTAAGAAAAATTTGAATTATGGAAGTTTACATTGGAGTCTAAAGGCCTTCTTGTGTGTAGAGCTAAAATTGAATACATGGATTGTAATTTTAGTAGTAGTAGCTCTAGTGACAGAGTTGTAACTATGTGTGATCAAATCATTAAAAGTTGTGATTGTTTTAGATATCTCAGGTTTATCGATCAAAGTGACGGTGATATTGATGGGGATGTTGTTAGTGGAATTCAAGTTGGTTGGTTGAAGTGGAGGAATGCATCGGGCCTATTGTGTGATAAAAAAATACCGCTTTGGCTGGAAGGAAAATTTTATAAGATGGTGGTGAGACCTGCAATGTTGTATGACGCAGAGTGTTGACCTTTAAAAGAGAAGCATAAAACAAAACTAAGTGTTGCTGAGATGAGAATGCTTAGGTGGATGAGTGGTTTGACACTTTGAGATAAAATATGAAATGAATATATATGTGATATCAAATATAAATTTCTTTTTTATAGCATAAATTATTCTTTCATTTGTTTTGAATCTGAAAAAAAATAACCTCATGTTTGAATGAGATTTGAGAAAAATAAAGTAAATGTAAAATTAATATTGATGTCTAAATATGTTTAATATAAGAGATGATTTCTAATGCTATCCTTCTACTATTAATTCTAGCTTCATGAGTGGGGGTTGAAGGCTTATTTCATTCTCTATGCTAGTATACAGCTGAAGCTTAGCAGATATACTTTGGAAGAGATTTCATTGGCAGAACAACTTCCTGATGTGTTGCTAAGGAACTAAGCCAAGGTGTTACATTTTCCTTATGGGACATCCTGGAACGATGCATCGAAGGATGATAAGATGGGACATTTAGGGAATGTTTATCAAGATGGTAGATGCAATCGATCGTATGGAAAATGGGATTTTGAAGGGATTATGGCTTTGGAATGGCAATCTTTGTTTTCTTACTAATACTGATGGTCACCGGATTGGTAAGTCTCTGCGAGCACATTGGTTGGAAGGTGTATCTGAAAGTTGGAAGCGGTTTTCATTCATATGAAGCTCTAATGTGGCTTTTGAGGTCATTGCAAGGGTGTTCTGCTGTTTTGGTTCCCAACTTTGAGGAGCAGTCAAGATCTATGCATATGAGTTTGGAGAAGGTGTCCTTCTTAGCTGAAACTGATTGGAGTGCTATATGGACTGATTTGATGCTTGGATTGCAAGGTTTGAACAATGTTACCCCTGTTATCGCTGCCTTCAATATCACTGCTTGCTTCATTCGAAAAGGTATAACATGAACTCATTGGGGGCAATAGGGTCATTTTTGAAAATCTCCATTAGAGGAGAGCAAAAGTACCGCTCCGTGGGAATTAAGTAATGTGCAGGAAAATCTTAAACTCGTTTGGAGAACTCTTTTTAAAATTGGGGTTTTAAAGTACCCGTCCATGGGAAAAAGGGAGTACTCGTTTGTGAGAATTAAGTACCGTTCGAGGAAAGTAAAATATTGTTCAGGAAATGTTGATTTTCAGTTTGACATTTTCTGCAGGTATTTTGAAGGTTCGTTGCATCTTTTGAGATCGCGGGCTATATATTTTGTTCCGCTCTTCGGCCGCAGTGTCTTATGACACTGTACACCAAGTCTTTTGAGATAGATGGGAAGCTGACATTCTCCCGCGACCCCTTACAGGAGTTGATGCCGAGAGACTGCAGATATTTCAGGTGATTTGAACTAGGAATCAGTTTAAAATTTTGGAATATTTGAACTTATAAAATAACATAAAATGTGAATAATTTGAAATTTTAAAATAATTTGAATTTTTATAATAATTTGAAAATTGAGCTTTTAAAATGGAGGCTTTTAGGATTTTAAAAGTATTTAAAGGCTTTGATTTTTGAGATTTAGGCTTTTTAAGCTTAAAAATATTTTAAAGTATATGTTTTTAAATTTAGGTTCATAAACTTGAAAATAATCTAAATTAGGAAAATTTGAAATTTAAAATCATGTCACCAAATTCGCAACGTCTCTACTAACGAACAGAAGACGATCCTTTTTAAGCTACATGTGAAGTTGTATAAATCCAAGATCATAATAATCTCTATGAATGCCTCAAAATTCAAATGGTTTCAAGTTATTGCATATGTTCCTTTTTGAAACAAACTCTCTCTCAAATTTATATTTTAAAATATCATCAAATTACTCAAGGCATATCAAACTCATAAAATTGTGCAATTGTATAAACTTAAATGCCTGCATGGGCTTAAATTAATGTATTGAATGATTAAATATTAGGTTTGAGAATGTGTGTGCTAATTAGACCACTTTGTCTATAGAATTGGGTCATGAGTCTCATTTAACTAGTCTGATCATCCCTTCTTGTAGGGACTAAAATATAAACACCACCTTAATGATAGCCATGTTGATCGAAGATTTTACTAGAAGGGGTTAATTATTTAAATCAAGATTTTCAAAGTAATCAACTAAAACACTCGAGTTAAAATTAAACCACTAAAAACGTGAAGTAAAATTCATCCACCCTCCACAACAATTTTCATGGGTGACAAGTTTCTGACTGACTTCAGCTCACAAAGAGTTAATATCATTAAGTGTATCCATATATTCACAATCAAAGTAATTTCATGTCAGTAAGAATGTAACTAAAGTCCTATGTCCACATGATTTTGTTGCAAAATGATAATGAAATAGCATTTACGCCAAAAACCCTGTGATCAGGTGGTTGTCGCCAAATGAAATCATTATATTACGATCATGATCACAACTCGTTCTTCCCCCAATGACTTTCTATCATTTGAGTTGTGAATCTTAATGTGTCAATTAATTGATACAAAACCTTTTGTTAGCAAATGTCAACTTAAATTTGTTCCTTTAGACAAATATCCACCTAAGCTTTACAAGAATTTCTTGGACAATACAAACCATGACTGTTGACAAGAATCTTTCTATTAGGTTGGTTTGACTGTCTCCTCTGACTAAATAGATCAGGGACCACGATGACCCGAGATATCAAAGCCACGAAATATTGTTCGAGTTTCGTCTTCATTTCCCCACCATCCACTTTATACTTCAAGTGATAGATTTTACAAATTAGAATCATAAGTCTGCTTCTATTATATGTTAAATATCCAATTCTAAATTACTAGCCTTAATCGAACGCGATCTCTTATTATCGGGAGTGGTTATTAACCATAAGGGTTGCACTTATGGGAAAGCTCGAATCTCAGATCAATAAATCCCCTCAAAATGAGGGCGAAATTTATGAATAATATCCTATCTACAATCCCATCCGTCTTCAAAAAATTTAACCCTCCAAAACTCTCTCATTTCTCACAAAAAAACAAAATAAAAATAAAATTAAATGCTTCTGGAGAGCAGTCAGAATTTTCGGAGCCCACAACCAGGTTGACTCGAAAAATCCCAATAACACAAAATCTTGTTTGTAGCCAAACACACCTTAATGGCATAAAAAAACTTAATTTATCCACATGAGTGAAATAATCATATAAAAAAACTACCAATAATCCCCACATGAGCATTCCCCATCCTTAAAATGGTGAAATCTATTCATATCCCTCACAATAATCTCCCTCCCACTGACTCTGCTAATCAACTTTGTCACATTATGACAATCACCACACACCCTCAAATTCTTTCTAATCTGTATAACACTTCCAGCTTTTGTGTTTATCAAACCAAAAGCAATAGCCAGTTTCTCACTATGACTGTTCAGCCATGTCTCCCTCACATCTTCTTCAACCTCATGCCCCAAATTCTTCTCTGGAACATATCCAATCAATCTGATCTCCTCCATGAATTCTTCAATCTTCGCATAAATCTGCTTCGCCTGCGGATGATTCGTCATTCCGCTGTAAAATGTGTGCACTTCGTTCTTGAATTCGATAAAGCTATAGCCTGGTGTCTTCTGAATTCCTAGCTTCTCCATCATCTTCCTCACTCTAANCGTCATTCCGCTGTAAAATGTGTGCACTTCGTTATTGAATTCGATAAAGCTATAGCCTGGTGTCTTCTGAATCCCTAGCTTCTCCATCATCTTCCTCACTCTACCCACTTCCTCCCACTTTGCGACTGATGCGTATATGTTGGCTAGCAAGACATGGTAACCGCCTTCGTCGGGCTCGAGCTCGAACAACCTCTTCGCAGCCGCCTCGCCGATCTGCACATTCTTGTGAATTTTACACGCGCCGAGCATCGCGCCGTATATGCTGATGCTCGGTTTGACTGGCATCCGTTCTATGAATCTCCAGGCTTCTTCGAGCNAGCCGCCTCGCCGATCTGCACATTCTTGTGAATTTTACACGCGCCGAGCATCGCGCCGTATATGCTGATGCTTGGTTTGACCGGCATCCGTTCTATGAATCTCCAGGCTTCTTCGAGTCTCCCGGAGCGGCCCAAGAGGTCGACCATGGCTCCGTAATGATCCATTCCAGGGTCGAAGCCGTAGTCCTCTTTCATAGCCCTAAAGCACCTCTTCCCTTCATCTACTAACCCTGCATGGCTGCAGGCTGAGAGAATGTTGAGGAATGTTACAACGTTGGGTTTAACTGGACTCCTCTTCATCTCCTCAAATATCTTCAGCGCCATCTTCCCCAATCCATGGCTTCCATAGCCGTCGATCATCGCATTCCATGTCGTCGCATGCCGCTCCTTCGTGAGATCGAAGAGCGATCGTGCGGAGCTCAATGCCCCGCATTTCGCGTACAGATCTATGAGAGCTGTAATGACGAAAATGTCGCGATCTAGAAGGAGTCTTACGGCATAGCCGTGTATCCATTTAGCTTGACGAGGTAGCGATATGTCGGCGAGGGCCGGAATCACGCTGACCAGAGTGAATGAGTCTGGTCTCATGTTCTTCTTCGACATGTCGAAGAAGAGGTCCACAGCATCGGTTGGTCTGCCATTCTGTGCGTACCCTAAGATCATCGCATTCCAAGACACAAGACTCTTAGACCCTAACCTTTGAAAGACTTCTGCTGCAAGATCAGCTCTCCTGCACTTCGAATACATTGTTATCACAGCATTCATTACTGAAGTATCAGATCCTAATCCAACCCTAACCAGATGATTATGAGCTTCCCTTCCTTCTTCCAAATCGCAGAGCTCGGAACAACCCTGCAACACTCCCATCATGGTGACATCAGTAGGACTGATTCCTTCTCTCAACAACAACCTGTACAGTTTCAGAGCTTCTCCCGCTTCATTGCTTCCTACATATCCAACAATCATGGAGTTCCATGAGACGATGTTCTTAACGGGCATTCGATCGAACACGGACCTCGCCGAACTTATCGAACCGCATTTCGAATACATGTCGACGAGCGCGGTGGAGATGTTCACAAGTGTGTTAAACTCAGCTCTAACAGAGAAGCCATGAACTGATTTCCCAGTTCTCAAAGAGCCCGTATCAGCACAAGCTGGAAGCATGGAGACGATGGTGATTGAATCTGGTCTCTGACCACACTCCTGCATTCTCAGAACCAACTCCAGAGCTTCCATTGCTAGTCCATTCTGAGCGTACCCAGCTACCAAAGCATTCCAAGTCACCAAATCCTTTTCAGCCATTCTATCAAACATCTTCCTCGCGTCCTCAACAACACGACACTTACAATACATGTTCACTACTGAAGTCATGGCGTGGATGTTGGAGCCAAACCCATTGGAGATCAGCTGAGAATGAACCTCTCTACCCCTCCTGAGATCGGAACTATCGCCGCAGCTCTTGAGGAGATAGGTTAGGCTGTGGACAGAAGGGCAAACGCCGGCGAGCTGCATGTGGGAGAAGAAGGAGAGGGAGGCTTCTAAGGGGGAATGTTGGGCATGGCGGTGGAGAAGAGAGTGGTAGAGCTCGTCGGGCTTGTGGGGGATGGAGGAGAAGAGCTGGGAAGCTTCGCGGATGCATCCGAAGCGGGAGAAGAGGGCGACGAGCTTATTCTGGATGAAGGGTTGGGAGAGCAGGCTGTGTTTGATGATGGGGGTGAGAGCTTGGAAGACTTGGTTGGGATGAGAGCAGAGGCGGAGGAGGAGGAAGGAGGGGTGGGAGAATAAGGATGGATGTGGAGGAGAAGACCCTTGGGGAGTTCTTTGGGATGGAGGAGGAGAGAAGGGGGGAAGAGTAGGGAGACTAGCAGCCATTTGGGGTAGGATTAGTTTTTCCTTTTTTTGAGTTTTTAAAAAGTAATTGTTTTAACTAATCAAAATATTAGGAAGAGAAATTATATATTAAAAATTATTTAAATATTAACTACATAAATTAAGGGACTTTTACATATCAAGTAATCAAAATATTAAATATATTATTTAAATATAATATTTTAACATTTTTTTTTATTATAATGTGATTCTGACTAGTTAAAATGTTATATTTAAAATTTACGTAGTGAAAATTTAATATTTAATATTTTTAGTGATTGTTAGGTCAAAACTCCTAAAATTACATGTAGTCGACTTTGAATTTTTGAAATATTTTTTCTCTTTAGCAATTTTATCATATATTTTAATTTGTTGTAGAGTTATTTAATGTGCTATTGATTTGAAAATTTTATTTTTGCTTGCAATTATTTTAAGAAAAAAATAATTTTAATAAAAATGATTGGTTAACATGTATGAGATAAATTTGTTTGTCTTTATATATTTAATATCTAATTTTTTATAGCTACTTATATAATACTTTAATATCAAAATTACATTAAAAATTTCGTGGCATTCCTTCATGCATATTTTATGATATGATTTAGATTTTAGGCACTAAGATTAGATATATAATATATGGCACTATAATATCATATAATACTAAAATTTTCATGTAAATTAACTTGACACATTAATATATCTTCTAATCAAATGCACTGTCGATATGAAAGCTAATGTTAATAAGTAGTCATCATGTCTAGAATGCACTAACTTAAGTAGTTTACAAATGGAATGCCAATTGATTACAAAAAAATCTATTTTTTATAAATATATATTTTAATGCATCAAAGAAGACATTTCAAATAAGAAATATCCCATTTTCATGCCTAAAATACTCAAAAATAAATAAATAAATAATATAAAATATAATTTAGAATGCTCATTAATATCATGATGGTGGTTTTTAAATTAGACAAAATAAAATTAAAAATTTAATTGAATGCACTAAAATCAATTTTATCATATCATAATTTTATGAATAGCATATGAATTCTCTACAAATTAAAATAATAAAAAATTAACATTAAAACCACAAAAAAAAATTTAAAAAAATGTTAATAAACGTAATTTAAATAGTAAAGTTTGTTAAATTAAATTTTTTTTAACTAACGCCTGTACACGTGGCAGACGCAAATAGAATAAAATTTTTTAGAAGAGGGCGGAACGAGAACTCGGCCAAGGATGCGGGCAGACTCACTTGATTGGCCTACTCTCAGTTTCGATCATGTCCGCCTTGCTTTGCCCCTACATGCCTGCTTCCTCCTTCGGGAAACCGATTAGGCTGTCTCGCTCAGCTTGGGGGTATTCTTCCATTAATCGTCCCTCAAGGTCCGGTAATTTCATGTTTTCTAGCTCTTTCTTCTTGCCCTTGAAAGAAACAACGGGGGTTTTTGTTCTTAATTTTTTTATTATGGATATTTGATAGTATGTTTTCTTCTTTCGATTGTCGTGGAGTGTAGAGGTTATGTGTTTCATGCTTCATCGGTGGTGTCGAAAGAGGGGGAATGAAGTTGTTTTAGTTTTGTGGAAGTAAATAACTTATGATTGCTGAATTTTCTTTCGTGTGTTGCAGGTTTAACGACAATGCGTTCGCAAACCCTTTTTAGGATTGGGTATTGAGATTTCTAATAAGGATAGTAATTTAGTTTTGTAGGACTGCATTGAATCTTTTTTCTAGCGAGAATGATATTTGGTGAGGTATTACATAACTTTTATTGGTTCCTTTTTTGGAATATCATAAGTAGTTTTAATTTCTTCTGTCTTGTAAGCTTCGCTTTTGATTATTTCAAATTTGTAGATTTTTTTTTAAGATATGATATATTTTACCTGTAATTAAAATTTTAAGATTCGCATTTTGAAGTGTTGTTGAGTATTTTCTTTAGGTTTAAAATGGTCATACTTAACCATGTTGACTATTAAAGTAGGTTAGGAATCTTAAACCATCCACAAGAGGTTGCATTTGAGGATAATTTGGCTTGGTTATATTGAATCAATGTATGATTAGGCTTGATATGGTGAAAAAATCACTTAGATGGGCTCAGAAGTAGAAAATATTATGTCCTTCCTTGTAGAAGTAAAAGTGTAAAACCATCTAAACTTTTCCAAATGACTTTGTTCTGTATGATTATTTTCATTTCATGCTCCTTATTTTCGAATTTTCTTGTTAGAATGATGAATGTTTTTGCCGGTCCTAGCACTTAAACACTGCACTTAAACACTGTGCTTAAAAACTAGCACTTAAACACTGCACTTAAACACTGTGCTTAAAAACTAGCACTTAAACACTGCACTTAGTGGCCCTAGCACTTAAACACTGTCATTGTCGGTCCCAAGCCCGGATGTGAAAAATGGAAGGTTGTGTTAGGTAGTCAATAGTCAGCGTAAAATTTGTCGAAAAAAATCAGGACATGATTATTGTGTAAGTGCTAAGGCATCCCCTGAAAGCGACGCGTTATATGGTCTGAATACAATGAAAAGTGTGCAATGGTCGCTACACTGACGCCTAGGTGTAATGTCAAATAAGCAATGGTTCTTGCATTACAGACAGATGTGGGTAAAGAATTTAGTCTCTAAAACTAATATTAGGATAGGATCTTAGAATATAGGTACTCTCACTAGTAAATTAATGAAATTAATTGATATTATGATTCGTAGAAAGATAAATACTAATATGTTTGAGAAACTAAATGGGTTGGAGAAAAGACTAATAAGATTGATAAGTTAGATTTTAACATTTTGTATTCAGATAAGAGTCGCACTAAAAATGGTGTAGGTGTAATTATAGATAAGATTTTGAAAGATAATATTGTAAAAATTAATGGAGTGGGAGATAGAATTATAGCTCTTAAGATTATTATTATTAATATGATTTTTAATATTATAAGTGTTTATGCTCCTCAAGCAGGTTTAGATATGGATTATAAAGTTAAATTCTGGAATGACTTAGAAGACTTAATACAAGTGATACCTCTTGAAAAAAAAAATTTTATTAGAGGAGATTTCAATGGACATATCGGTAGAGTGGTAAAAGATTTTAAAAATATTCATGGTTGTTGCGGTTTTGGAATGATTAATGAAGAAAGTAGAACTATATTATATTTTGCTTTAGCATATGATTTTTTTATTGCTAATACTTTATTCAAGAAAAAAGTTGAGCATATTATTACTTATAAGAATGTGTCTAATAAAACACAAATTGATTATTTTCTTATAAGAAGAAGAGAGTCGAGAATGTAAAGATTGTAAGGTCATTCCAAGTGAGGATTTAAGTACTCAACATCGATTGTTAGTTCTAAATTTTAAGATGAAATGTTGTAAAATAAAGAATACTAGGAATCAATGTCGTAGAATTAGATTNTGTTAGTTCTAAATTTTAAGATGAAATGTTGTAAAATAAAGAATACTAGGAATCAATGTCGTAGAATTAGATGGGGTACGTAAAGACACATAAAATTATTTTTATAAGTAAAATTCCAGATTTCAAAATTTAGGATGTTCATGAAGAATCAAATTTTATGTGTGATAAAATAACAAACACTATTAAACAAGTGACAAAAATTGTACTTAGATAATCAAAAGAAAAAGTTTTTATAAATAAAAATAGTTGGTGGTGAAATAATAATGTACAAGAAAAGATAAAATAAAAGAAGCTATGTTATTAAAATTGTTTTAAATGTAAAAGCTTAAAGAACTAGAAAAATATTAAACAGCTTGTGGGGAAAGAGAACAATCTGTAATGCTAAAAATTTTGTATAATATATTAGATACTAAGGAGGGTGAAAAATATATGTATAAACTAGCCAAACAAAGAGAAACAAAAAATAAAAATTTAACTCAAGNATAAAAGAAGCTATGTTATTAAAATTGTTTTAAATGTAAAAGCTTAAAGAACTAGAAAAATATTAAACAGCTCGTGGGGAAAGAGAACAATCTGTAATGCTAAAAATTCTGTATTTAATATAATATATTAGATACTAAGGAGGGTGAAAAATATATGTATAAACTAGCCAAACAAAGAGAAACAAAAAATAAAAATTTAACTCAAGTAAAGATATTAAAGATGAAAATCAAAAAGTGTTTTTTCTTAGAAAAAGATATTCAAAATAGGTGAGAGAGTTATTTTAATAAACTTTTTAATGAAGTTTCAAAAAATACGATCAATCTTAGTGATCTTAATGTCGTCAATAATAATAAAGTGTTTCATTTTTACCATCGCATTAGTAAAAAAAAGTTGGGACTTTAAAGAAAACTAAGGGTGGAAAGTCTGTAGGATATGATGATATCCAAATTGAAGTATGGAAGTATTTAGGAGATTTGAGTNCAAAATAGGTGAGAGAGTTATTTTAATAAACTTTTTAATGAAGTTTCAAAAAATACGATCAATCTTAGTGATTTTAATGTCATCAATAATAATAAAGTGTTTCATTTTTACCATCGCATTCGTAAAAAAAAAGTTGAGACTTTAAAGAAAACTAAGGGTGGAAAGTCTGTAGGATATGATGATATCCAAATTGAAGTATGGAAGTATTTAGGAGATTTGAGAGTTTCTTGGCTTACTAAACTCTTTAATATTATTTAAAAAATAAAAAAGATATTTGAGGAGTGGAGGAAGTGTATTTTGGTCCCCATTTTTAAGAATAAAGGGGATGCTCCTGTGACGGACAAAATGTGAAATGAATATATTCGTGATAGGGTTGGTGTTGCTCCTGTGACAAATAAAATTAGAGAAAGTCGTCTTAGATGGTTTGGTCACATTAAACGTCGACCATTTGATGATCCGATTAGAAGAGTTGATATTTTAGATTCGACTTGTGTTAAAAAAGGTAGAGGTAGACCTAGGAAGACTTGGTCTTATTGTATAAAAAATGATCTTAATTTACTAGAACTAAATGAAAATATGACACTATATTGGAAGCAATGGAGAAAAAGGATTCATGTAGCCGACCTCACGTAGTGGGATTAAAGCTTTGTTGTTGTTGTTGTTGTTGTAGAAAAAGCTTACGATAAGGTTCTAAGAGATACTCTTTGGAGAGTTCTTGAAAAGAAAGGTGTTGATATGACACATATTCAAGTCATTACAGATATGTATACAAGAGTTGTTACTTGTGTTCG
The DNA here is from genome assembly GCA_002079205.1 of Phalaenopsis hybrid cultivar. Taxonomy (NCBI): domain Eukaryota; kingdom Viridiplantae; phylum Streptophyta; class Magnoliopsida; order Asparagales; family Orchidaceae; genus Phalaenopsis; species Phalaenopsis hybrid cultivar. The sequence continues at coordinate 2,973 of JXCR01087456.1, read as the reverse complement.
AACAGAAGGAGGATTGACCAAATATTTTCTTATTTCTGTTGGTTTACAGTAGGGATCGACTTTAAGCCCATATCGTTTTGCTTTAATTATGGATGGTCTTACTGAACGCTTACAGGAGGATGTACCTTTATGTTTTTTGCTGATGATATTCTTCTAGTGGATAAGACGGGAGAAAAAGCTCAGGAAAAACTCGAGTTATGGAGGTCTGCCTTGGAGTTTAAAGGCCTTCGTTTGAGTAGAACTAAAAATGAATACATGGAATGTAATTTTTGTATTAGTGACAGAAATGTAACTATGGGTGATCAATTTATTAAAGGTGTGAACACTTTAAATATCTCGGGTCTATTGTTCAAAGTGATGGTGATATTGATGGAAATGTTTTTAGTAGAATTCAAGTTGGTTGGTTGAAGTGGAGAAATGCTTCGGGCCTATTGTGTGATAGAAAAGTACCGCTTAGGATGAAAGAAAAATTTTATAAGACGGTGGTGAGACCTGCAGTGCTCTAGAACATTGAATGTTGGCTTTTAAAAGAAAAGCATAAAACTAAGTGAAGTGTTGCCGTGATGAGAATGATTAGGTGGATGAGTGACTTTACACTTAGAGACAAAATGCGAAATGAATATATCCATGATAGGGTTGGTGTAGCTCCAATGACATGGTTTGGTCACATTAAACGTCGACCATCTGATTGTCTGATTAGAAGAGTAGATGTTTTAGATTCGATTTATGTTAAGAAAGGCAGAAGTAGACTTAGGAAGACTTGGGCATATTGTATAAAAAATGATCTTAATTTATTAGATTTAAATGAAAATAAGACACTAATTAGGACACAATGGAGAAAAAGTATTCATGTAGCCGCCCCCACTTAATGGGATAAAGGTTTTGTTGTTGTTGTTGTTGTTGTTGTTGAATAATGATGAAGGGTTTTATATTTTCATTTAGGACTGTTAGTATTTATTTTCATTAAATCTTGGGCATGTTCTTCAAAAGTTTCCTATTGATCTGTTGCACAAAGCTCCATATTAAAAGAATCATGATAGTAGCTCAAGCGTTTATTTATTCACATTGACAATGTTATCATAAGTTCTACAACAATTAGCTTGAGGCTTGGCTATTTTTTTTCTAATGTCAAGAAATTTTGTTTGATTTTTATTAATTGTTCCAAATAAACATTAATCATTTTTTAAGTAGTTTAAAAATATTCCCTAGCTAAATATACCAATTGGCCCTTCCTGCTTTTGAAAATTCTACAAGATTAGCCTCATCATTCAGGATCTGTTTCGGGCAACTGCAGCTTATCCAACTTATTCAGATAAGCAGTTTATCCTGATAAGCTGTTGATCTGGATAAGCTGTTTGGCTATTTAGTTGAGCGTTTGGAAAACAGCTGATTTGCAACTGTTTGTGGATAAATGATCATTCTGTCCCTGAACTGAATAAGTTGTTAAGATGTGTGATTTCTACGGTTTGAGAACTAATTCCACACAATTCAACAATAATTTTCCTCCCCAAATAGCGCTATAACTAATCCAAGAAAGAAAAAAACGAGTTGCGATTGAAAATTCTAACCTAACAGTCCGACAAAACTGTTCTAAAATGATGGGAAAATGGAGGAAATCTAAGAGCCTGATACCTTTAACGAACTTTTTGCCATCAAGGTCGATTCTGGTCACCATGAAGATATCCTCGAACAGGAGCTCAACCATTTTAGCCTGTAAATTCTGATGGTGAAGTGGGAAAACGTCTGGTGATGGCTACATTCGAAGGATACCGTAGAGCTCGAGATTACAGCCGGCCGGATTCGACCTCCACAGGAAGGGAACAATCAAATAGGCGAAGAGATATATTTGTAGGCGTCAGCAATACGCTACCCGAACTAAAGTGTGTCGACGAGGAGAACCGTAAACCCTAGATTGTCCTCGTGGTGCATAGTCAGCCTCTTCCACATTCCACCAATCCAGCGCCTCCTTTTTCTTGCTCTCTCGGACACCGCCCTCTTCACCAACCCGTGGAAGTGGTTGATGTTATTGAGCGCATACTTACCAGCTTCTTCCTATTGCTCGATCGCTCATCTTTCTCCGTCCGGAGAAGGGCACGGGAGGTATTTCCCGATCAAACGCAGCCCAGGAAGCAGGATGTGTGGTCGATCGCACGTCCCGCTTCCTTTAATAAAATCAAAAACTTCGTTTTCAAAATGCCTGCAAAACGCTTAAATCAAACCACATTTCAGCGTTTTCAAAACGCCAAACACGATAATAAGCTGTCCCAAACGCACCCTTAATATGAGCTGACTATATGTAGGCTATGTTGGGGCAAACACCAAGCGTATATAGATGCTTCACCAAAGACCACACAAGAGGATCGAATAAGAAAGGGAAGTGATAGGTTAAATTCAAGTGTGGGCATGAGTGCTTGCGATGTGGATTAGCATGAAAAAGATCTCCTAAGATATCATTGTGATTTTCAACTTAATTTCTATTAGATATCAGATTTACAAATGTATAACATTAGAGATAGGATCTCTCTTACTTTATTGAGGATTTCTCTTATTATTTTTGTTGCTACCTTTAGGCTCTAAATACAGGCCTTTTTTACTCAGAATTGCATCAATAAATTCAACTAAAGTTCTTTCTAAACAAATTTCTTTGATGATAATGGTATTGTTGCGGGTTAGGATATAAAGCTTTGCTATGATCTAAATGGTTCCATGGAATAGTACCTTACAACATAGATATCTACCTTTTTAGTCCTGATTGGTTCAATATTAACTAATCTCTCCTTTGAAGTAGGATCTATTGTAAGTTGAGCAAAGTTAAAGGTTATCACTTTAATTAATCTATCATGCCTCCATTTTTTTTCCTACTGATGAATAATTGGATAGCAAATTATCAATCTATGTTGCCATGGTAGTCGATATGTCGCTTTCTTCTTCATTTTCTATTAACTTTGTTCGAGATAGAGATGGTGGTTTTCT